>APFE031592092.1:123953-174966 GCA_000404065.3 Pinus taeda | reverse complement strand
TTCTTCCACCTTATGAGATACTCTGAAATTGATCGATTTCGTAGCTGTCGGGTTCTTGTTTCTGTGACTGCTCCAGGTTCCAATATGATTTTTCCTTCCTGTTCAATTTTTGGCAATATTGTTTGAATTGGGATCTTTTGCAACTTTTGAATAAGTGGCCATAGTTCTTTGTCCTTCTTCCATTCATCCATTGCTTCACTTATCCAATTTGGTTGGATAATAGAAATAGCACAAAACAATGCTTCCACATCCTCATCCTTGAAGAGTCTTCCCATTCGGTAAGGTCGCCATTTTTTTAAGTGCATGTAGTATTGCCAACATTTCCTTCTCATAAATAGCTTGCTTGAGATGTAGCAGTAAAAATACCCAATCACCTACATCAAAACAGTTTTCACTACGATGTTGATCCACCTGTTGTTTCGTTTAATTTTGCACCGAAGTGGCATTATCCTTTAAAAGTTGGAGAACTTTTTGTTGATGCTCGATGTGATATTTCACTGCTTGTTTTTCTTCTTGATATGTCTTTCTATCTATAGAGTTTGAGGAGTGGTAATTTCTTCCAATCCTTTACAAGATATGGTCGGATTCATTTCTTGACGCTCAATGTGATCTTTCACTTCTTGACCATTTTTCTTCTTGCTATGTCCTTCTATCTTGATAGTTTGAGGAGTGGTAATTTCGACCAATGAATTAAAAGATATGGTTGGATTCATTTCTTCTTTCTCAATGTGATCTTTCACTTCTTGCACTTTTTTCTTCTTGATATGTCCTTCTATCTTGAGAGTTTGAGGAGTGGTAATTCTTGCCAATGCTTTACAAGATATGGTCTGATTCATTTCTTCTTTCTCCGGGGTTGGGTCCTGGCGTATATCCTCTTCTTTTGATGTTTCTTGATCCTTTTCTTCCTCCTCTTCATACTCTATGTAAAATAATTTCTTCTCAACACACTTATGACCTTTAGTGCATTTGCTATCACAATGTAACAAAGCCCTTTTTCTCTTTTTTCTTCCAATTGTTGTGGTGTAACCCTTGTAGGTTGTGGAAGGCTAGGAGAAACAACACTTCCATATTTATAGTTGTGAGGGATAGACTTCCTTGTTGCCATAATTTTATTTTCCACTATGTAACAAAGCCCTTTTACTCTTTTTAATTGTTGTGGTGTTGCCCTAAAGGTGTTGCTCTTTGTATCCTCATAATGTGCTATCATTTCCTCCATAAAAATTGACCACATAACAAGTTGTTTACGAGAACAAAGCCCTTTATACCATAAAAATTGATCCGGTTCTAAATATGAAGATGCAGTACATACCTTTTGTAACAGTGGTACACCATGTAGATCAAAATATTTCTCCATCTGAAGTATCCAATTTACTGGATCCTTGCCATCAAACTTCCTCAGATCGCCTTTTCTTGATTTTAGGAGCTCGATCTTGAAATGACTATAACTCTGTAATTTCAGTTCTTCCAGTTCTGAAATTGTGACCCGCAATAGCCCTATGCGTCCTCTTTCCAATGCCACTAGTCTGATCCAAATTAGATTCTCCAAGGAAGAGTTGTGCCAAATCTCCTACAGTGACCTGATTATAGACCTTTTTAGAAGAGCAAACTTGTATGAAGTGCCACGTGTCACTGTGTTAACCTTAGGATCTAAAAAATATACACAGGAAACTACAATCTATTCTCTTTCTGCAACTTTTTACGAAATTTCAATCTGATGCTCAAAACAAAAGTTATGACGATTTTCCCCAGGTCACCTGTTTGGAATGTAATTCAGGAGTCTGCAAAAAGACCAACTTCCTCAAATCATATTTCCGCAAATATAGTGCGAAAAGCTCTGAAATTCGCACCCGAGGTTCAATGCAATTTCATCTCAAGTGGGTTGTTTTTTCACTTCTGAAACGTCGCAGAAAAAAAAGTTATAGCGAAAATGCCACGATGACTTATTTGGAGCAGTGAAACCCTAGAATCCAAAGCTCTAATACCAAATGTTATGAAACCAGCTCACAAAAATATAGAAAAGATAGATCAAGGCCTTAGAATTCAGCCTCTTCGAGGGGAAAACCTCCTTTACATTACACAAATGAATGATTCTTTGATGATACAAATGAAAATATCTCTTTTCTATATATAGGAGTCTAAGGGGTCATAATATAATCAGAGCCGACATAACAATAATAATGTAAGGGCACAATAATAACAATAGTGGGCTTCTATGGGGCACAATAGTAACAATATGGGCACTACATGGGTGCATCAATATAATAAGGGGGTTGTACTAATAACAATAAGGGATTACCCTAGTAGTATAGGGGCCTAACACTTCCCCAACCTACAAGGTTGACACCACAACAATTGGAAGAAAAAAGAGCAAAAGGGCTTTGTTATAGTTGTGATAGAAAATACACTAAAGGTCATAAGTGTGTTGAGAAGAAATTATTTTACATAGATTGTGAAGAGGAGGAAGAAAAGGAACAATAAATATCAAAAGAAGAGGATACACACCAGGAACAAACCATAAAGAAAGAAGAAATGAATACAATCGTATCTTGTAATGCATTGGCCAGAATTACCACTCCTCAAACTATCAAGATAGAAGGACATATCAAGAAGAAAAAGGTAATAGCGTTGGTTGATTCAGACAGTACACATAATTTTATTCATTGTAAGATAGCCAAGGAATTGAATTACTTCCTATATCCAACACCAAAGTGTCAAGTGATGGTTGAAAATGGAGGGACCATAAATTGCTCTGGAAAGTGCCATAATATCAAGCTATGCATGGGAGAATATGTGTTGAATAGTCCAATTCTTTCCATTCCAATGGGTGGTTTTGATGTTGTACTAGGAGTCTAATGGCTACAATCTTTGGGTACAATAACTTTTAATTTTCAATAACTTTTCTTGGAATTTGTTTTGGAAGGAAAGGAAGTTGAATTAAGGGGTATCGTAGGGAAACCGAGAAAGATAATCAGCTCTAACGGCATGACAAAGCTTCTAAAGAAAGAACAACAAGGTGTAATTGCACAATTATGTTCGCTAGAGGTTCCCACACTGAAATCGTTTATATCTCCATATCTCCAAAAATTCTTAGACAATCATTCTAGGGTATTTGAGACTCCCAAAGGTCTCCCACCTATTTGTGATCATGATCATGATATTCATTTGATTCCAGGAAGTGTTCCTACAAACATCAGGCCTTACAGATATCCCTATGCCCAAAAGAGTGAAATTGAACGTATGGTCGCAGAAATGCTAGAGGCTGGAATAATTCAACCTAGTCAAAGTTCTTTCTCTGCTCCAGTAGTATTGGTGCACAAGGAGGATGGATCATGGTGCATGTGTTTGGATTATAGGGAGATCAACAAGCTCACTTTTAAAGATAAATTCTCCATTCCTGACATTGATGAATTATTGGATGAATTGCATGGAGCAATTTACTTCACCAAGTTAGACCTTTGTTCAGGATATCATCAAATCAGACTGAAGACTGAAGACATTCTGAAAACAACATTTAGAACTCATGAGGGTCATTATGAATTTTTGGTCATGCCTTTTGGCCTTACCAATGCACCTTCAACATTTCAAGGTTTGATGAATTCCATTTTCAAACCCTTCCTTAGAAAATTTGTGTTAGTATTTTTTGATGATATACTAATCTACAACAAGTCTCGGAAGGATCATGTTCAGCATGTTGACAGAGTGCTCAAACTATTGGAGGAGAAACAATTACATGCAAAAGCCTCCAAATGTTTCTTTGGAGTACAAGAGGTGGAATATTTGGGTCATAATGTATCCCAAGAAGGTATTAAGGTAGACCCTAACAAAATTAAAGTCATTAAGGAATGGAAAATCCCCACATCCATAAAGCATCTGCGAGGATTTCTCGGGTTGACAGGGTATTATATCAAGTTTGTTAAGAATTATGGGAGAATAGCGACACCTCTAACAACATTACTGAAGAAATATGCATTTTCTTGGACTGCAGAAGCAACGAAGGCCTTTGAACATCTTAAAGAGGCAATGTGCCAAGCACCGGTCTTAGCTACACCAAACTTCACAAAAACCTTTGTTGTGGAATGTGATGCCTCAGGAAATGGAATTGGTGTCGTTTTAATGCAAGAAGAAAGACCCATTGCTTTCGAAAGTCATCCAATCAAAGGAAAATATTTACACAAACCTATTTATGAGAAGGAAATGTTGGCAATACTACATGCACTTAAGAAATGGCGACCTTACCTAATGGGAAGACACTTCAAGGTAAAAAAAAATCATGATAGTCTTAAATACTTTTTAGAACAAACATTATCTTCAGAAGAGCAACAAAAATGGGTCACAAAGATGTTGGGTTATGAATTTGAAATCGTCTATAAAAAAGGGAAGAAAAATGTTGTTGCAGATGCACTCTCAAGAAAGCATGAGGATGTGGAAGCATTGCTTTGTGCAATTTCTATTATTCAACCAGATTGGATAAACGAAGCAAGAGATGAATGGAAGAATGACGAAGAAGTGTGGGCACTCATTCAAAAGTTGCAGTAAGATCCGAGTACATCTGATACATTTAGCTGGAAAAATGATTCATTATGGTACGAAGATCGCTTATACTTCTGTAAGAATTCCCAACTCAAACAAAAGATTCTTAGGGAATTGCACACATCTCCCTTAGGAGGGCATTCATGATTTTTAAAAACTTACCATGGGGTTAAGAAGGAATTTTTTTCGAATGTCCTTAAATCTAATATTCAAAATTTTGTGGCGGAATGTTTGGTTTGCCAAGAAAATAAAGTTGAAACAATTAAGGCCCCGGGTCTATTACAACCTTTATCCATTCCAAGTCAACGTTGGGAGGAGGTTTCAATGGATTTTATCATAGGTTTACACAAGTCCGAAGGAAAGTGTGTCATCATGGCGGTAGTTGATAGACTTACCAAGTATGCACACTTTTGTGCATTATCTCATCCATTTAAAGGCAGTACAGTTGCTACTGCATTTATGGAAACAATTCAAAATCTACATGGAAATCCAAAGATTATTGTAAATGACAAAGATCCTATTTTCACTGGAAATTTTTGGATAGAATTATTTTCTTGTCTAGGTACTCAATTAGCTCATAGCTCATATTATCATCCTCAATCTGATGGGCAAACTTAGATAGTGAACACATGTTTGGAAGGATATCTCTCTTGCTTTGTATCTGATAAACAAACACAATGGGTCAAATGGTTGTCTCTCGTTGAATGGTGGTATAACACTTCCTTCCATACTACAACAAAAATGACCCCATTTATGGCGCTTTATGGATATCATCCACCGTCCATCACATCATATTTAAGAGAAAATTATAAGGTTCAAGCAGTGGAAGATCACATCGAGCATCAACAAAAAGTTCTCCAACTCTTAAAGGATAACCTCACTTTGGCGCAAAATAGAATGAAACAACAGGCAGATCAATATCGCAGTGAAAGAAGTTTTGATGTAGGTGACTAGGTATTTATACGGCTACAACCATACAAACAAATGTCCCTCAAGCAAGCTAAGAAGGATAATCAATTATCACCAAAGTATTATGGTCCGTACAAGGTGTTGCAAAATATTGGTACTATGACATACAAATTGGAACTTCCTACATCTTCCCGAGTGCACTCAGTTTTCCATGTTTCATGCTTAAAGAAGGTTATAGGTGATAAGCTCCCAGTTCAAACAATATTGTAAGAGCTTGACGAGGAAGGAAAAAGCATATTGGAACCTGAAGCAGTCACAGAAACAAGAACTCGACAGTTGCGAAAACGATCAATTTCAGAGTATCTCATCATGTGGAAGAACATACCTGCTAAAGATTCTACATGGGAGGATGAGAATTTTATACAGAAGAATCCATAACTACTCAAGCGTTGAGGACAACACTTTTTTGAAGGAGAAGGGCATGTTAGGTCCTTATAATACTAGTATATTCCCTTATTATTATTGTCATTGTACCCCTTATTGTTATTGTTGTGCCCATGTTGTCCCCATATTGTTATTATTGTGCCCCATATAAGCCCACTATTGTTGTGTTGTGCCCTTACATTATTATTGTTATGTCGGCTCTGATTATATTATGACTCCTTATACACCTATATATAGAAATGAGGTCTTGTCATTTGTATCATCCAAGAATTGTTCATTTGTGTAATGTAAAGGAGGTTGCCCCCTCGAAGAGGCTACATTTTAAGTCGTTGATCTATCTCTTTCTTCTATTTTGTGAGCTGGTTTCATAACATGAACCATGTGTCACATGCACTATTTTTATTTAGTTCACATAAGTTCATAGTCTCTTAAGCTTTGTCAAACATATAAACGTGGATTGTTGTTATATTACATCATTAATATGATGGGGATGATGCTTGAAATTTTATGTTGGACTACTCTTGTTATGCAAGATATGCATTCATAATAATCACAGTGTTTACGGTGCGTGCAAGAATTCAAAGCGTATCACCACATAAAATTTCACACGTAAACACATACACTTTATTTCTATTGATTCATGAGTAGCCAATGCTAGTAGCAATTAGATGAATGTGCATGAAGAAAATAATGCAGACCTGGACAAGACAATCATGGAATGAAAAGATAATAATCAATTCTTCTTAATTTAAAGTAAACTCAAAAAGCACACACACACACACACACACACACACACACACACACACACACACACATATATATATATGCTTAGTCTAACTTATAGACGAAATAGCATTTTTCACCGAAATTCAACAAAATCCGACAATATAATTTCAAGATTTTTTATTGTTTAAAATACATTTTTGAATGCTTAAATGGATTAAACAATTTAAACTCAAGTTTTTTAAAATCTCTATGGGATTTTGATTAAAATTAACCAGAAAAATGGTCGTGAAAAAAGCCATTTCGTCTATAACTTAGACTACGCCCATATATATATATATATATATATATATATATATATTATATATATATATATATTAATTATATCTTTTATAGAAAAAGAAATTGAGATTTAAAAGTTTTTCAAAGATGCTAGATGTGTAATTATTTTTCCATTAAAAGAATATAAATAAATTTAATATTTTTATATAAAATTTAGTCTAAATATTTAGAATATTCAAATTAATTAAAAATGTATAATTATTTATTAACAATTTTTTACTCTAAATATTTTAGAATATTAAAATTAATTATTAAATGGAAAATTAATATTTTTTATTCATATATAGTTTATTTATTTTTGGATGAGTATGAAATATTGTTAAATAAGTCAAGTACAACAAAACTAATAACTAGAAGTAATGAATGAAATGTTAGTTTTATAACATTATTAAAACTTTGAAGTGACTCATTTGGAGAAGCTACAAAAAGTAAAGTACGATGCATTTTTTTAATAATATATAAGGCAGGTAACAAAAATATGTCTAGTGGCCTCAACCTGCCCGAAGGAAACCAGGTTTGTTGGCCACCGATCAGCATCATATGCCGTCCAAAATTTAAACAGTTTGAGCATATCCATCTAGGCTAAATAAACTATTGTGTCTACTATATGTTTAAACATACTAATATCAAAGTAAATGCTATCCTACCATATCATTGTAGCAAACAACAAAATTGCAATACCTCTTATCTTATCTTCATTCAGTCATTTGACGATTCTATGGGAGTCAGGTCCTTCACACTCGACCCTGGCATTTCGTTCTGTAGTAGGCTTTGAATTTGTTTCTCCATTCAGCCTAAACAAACATTCTGGTGGTACCGTTGCACTTGTACAGCCTGGATCTCCCTTTGAATATATTTTAAGCTAGGCCCCTCTTGTTGGGTTTGCGACAGTTCCTCCAGATTCCTAGGTGTTGTCATGGCTCTTGCTAGTAGGTTCTTCATAACCTAGTAGAGAAGGATTGTTTGTTTGAATAGAGTTTGCCTACCTCAGGTGTGTTTCGGGTCTATGAGCAGGGGTTCCCAATCCTCCGCTGGAAGCGGCTCTGCCACTGCCTTGGCATTCAAATCCGCCTCCCATGATGAAATTAGGGACTTGACCTATGTTGGAGTTCCCCCACTTCATGCATCCATGAGGATGCATATTTTCCTCTCCTATTTTCCTACCCCTGTTTCGCTAGGTATTGCTGGTCGAGGCCACCGACGATTTCTTTTTACTGTCAATCTATTTACCGGTGCGACGATGCCCTCTTTTCTCCGACCCCGCTTCAACCTTCACCATTTTTCCTTTAATGATAGTTCCTTCCAACCATGGTCATTCCCAAATTCTTGCCTTGTCCTGAAGCAGGAGCATCGTGTTGAAGAATCTAGGGTAATTAGGTGTAGTGTGATTCTTTTTTTTTTGTGATAACAAGTTGTGGAGTTTTTTTCTTTTTCTTGTTAGCTTAATCGTCTTCTTATTAATGATGCATGTGTGTGTACTTCATCAAACTGCTACCAAAAATATAAGAACAAGAACACAAGATGTTGGCTCTCTGCCAAGGCCAAAACCTCTCTTCTCTTGAGAGGAAAACCCTTTAGTAAGTTTCTCTTATTGAAGCTTCTTATTGATCAATGCCAAACCCTAGATCCTTGACTAGAATGTCCTCCAATTACAAGTCAAGTCCTTCCTCCTTTCTACACTTCATTCCCCGACACTTCCTTCTTTTGGCACTTCGTTTTCCGGCACTTCGTCCTTCTTCCAACTATTGTTAGATCTTGTTGCACTTGCTCTGAAGAGATACCTTTGATAAGACCCTTTCCTTATGATGATCCCTTCTTTCTCTTCACCAACCAATGAACTTGTATGACTGTAATGGGAGGGTTGTTATGAGAGCAGAGATAACCTCCTTCTCCTCGCATGTGTGACTATAATAGGCTTTAGAACAATCCTATTACCTTTGATTTTCTTCCTTACTACTTTGCTTGAGTGGGAGACCCTTTAGGCCTATATCTCTAGCCCAAATGATGAGATATGTTTGGTTGTGAGTCTCTGTTGTTATGATTGCGAACAACCTTCTTCTTCCTCGCACGTGTGACTCTATTTTCTCTAGAAACCAGCCTCCAAATTTCGCTTATGATTCCCTTTACTTCACTGCACTAGAGGCTCCTTCACTTCTGTCTTTTTTGTTCTTTTCTTATCCCCTTAAATTCCCTGATTTCAGAGCTATGTGAGTGCGTTATAGTGGAGTGGACAACCTCTATATATAGAGAATTGTCCCTCATTTTAGGCCGAGTTGAGGACTGTTTATTGGTCGAATTGTTGTGCTTACTTTGGATGGCTTCTTTGGTGGTGTGACATGCTTGGAGGAGACCCTTTGATGGTGCCTTTGCTTTGGAGGAAGCTTGACTTTGCGTAGAGGAGTATCCTTTTACTTCTATACAAACATATACTTGGTGCAACATGCCCTTAAGGTCTTCAACGTTTTCTTTTGCCTATTTGACTCACCTATAACACTTTAACTTGTGCTAGACCTATTTCAATAAGCAAGAACTCATTGACATATATTATAAAAATAATATTTCTTTTCTTCAATAAATACAAATATCAAAAGTACATTTGTGAAGACTGAACCTAGTTACATTTCCTTCAACACGTCAGAGTTGGAGGGGGAAGAATATTAGACAAACCTGTAAGAGTAGCGTAAGTAGAAACATTAAAACCAAACCAAATGTCAGTGTTGGCATCCATCCATTCCCTGTGGAGCACAATTACTGAGTCATGTTTCCAGGTATGAGGAGTGTAACCTGAATTCCCCCTAACCCTTTCATGAATTGCCTTCATCCTCACTGTGCCCAGACTTAGATGAATTTCTTCCCTCTGCCTCTCGGTTCTCCCCTTGTCCAACCAGCCCTCTGGCTTCCTGGTTTAGGCCCTACCACAACCAGCGTGACAGACTCATGGGTGTTGGAACACTCAGGTATTGGGATGCATGTGGCAGACCATACTCTAATTGATTTAACAAACCAGCCAAGGTTTGGTGACCCTATCTCACCATT
This sequence comes from Pinus taeda, assembly GCA_000404065.3. NCBI lineage: Eukaryota > Viridiplantae > Streptophyta > Pinopsida > Pinales > Pinaceae > Pinus > Pinus taeda. The sequence goes on along the minus strand of APFE031592092.1, from coordinate 164,982 downwards.
CATGCCCCTCTGGACTTTGAAACTGCCATATAACCCAACCTTGACGGAATTGGCTGAAAGGTCGATAAAGTACATACCCAAGATTGATAACATTCCCTCCCTTTGGCTTTTCATTCTACCCTCGACCCTTCCATGTCTCTGGCTCCAAAAAATTAACCACACAATTGCATAATTGACAGTCGCATCAAGGTTAGAGTCTCCCGAATCCCCTTTAATGCCCCACTGAACCAAGGGTTTTCCAGGAAGCTGAACAATGACTGGTATGTCAAGTTCCCTAATTTTATAAGGCCCCGACACCCCGTTCTTAGCCCACAGGACCAAAAGATCACCTGAGGACCAGATAAAACCAGACTAGACAGACATGCAAGTGGTGTGGACCCCAAACACCCCTTTATTTCCTCTTTGGCCAAGATAATTTCCAGGCGACCGCAGGCCCTCAGGGGAGCCTCGACCCCTTCTAGGTCCCAAACACCTAGTTTTTACAAATGAAGGAGTGAAGTTCACAACCCGAGTGCCAAGAGTAGCCCCTGGCCCTCCATGCATCCCCCTGTTTCCAACAAGTTACCGTATAATACATAAATTAAAATGTCGAAAATCAACAATAGAGAATTGAACCAAATTCCATCAAAAACATGCGGAACCATCACCATTCGTTGCCAAACTTGCCTCCCTTCTTGCAACATAGACTCCATATCAAGAATAAGGTGGGCTTGAAATACATACCAGTTTCCCTCTGAAGCATTGGTGGCATCTTCCTGCTGGTGGCCACAATCCCTCCTTCTGCAGGCAAGTTCCTCCCCCTTGTTACCAGTCTCGTCTCCCGTGGTCAAGTTCCTCCTTAGACCGTGCATGCATACTCTAGCGTCCCTCACCACCTTTCTTCCTCGTATATCACCTTGCGTTACCATTTTCCTTCCTAAGGCAGCTAACACTGGTTGTCATCCTCTCTAGGTCCTTAAAGCCACACGCGTGTGGGGTCCTTGGGTGGGCCGCCCACTAGCCCTTCCTCTTTCTTCTCACACATGTTGACAATGCGCCAGAGGATCTCCTTTTTCGTCACACCCTGATCAGGGACCCTGACTTCCTTCCCTGCCTTTTCCCAGAACCCCCCTAGAGCTTCCATTCCTTCTACCTGGTTTGCCCCATTTCTAGAGATGTTCAAGTTCTTTCCCGGAATACCGCATCCCTAGTTTTCCAGGAATTCGGTTGCACCATTCCCTGAATGACGTACATGTGCCAGGAAAAGGTATGTTATATCTTGGATGAGAACCCCTATTTCTTGAACTAACCTTGTTGTTCTCCATCTCTTGCTTATTTTTTCCTAGTGCATACCGTGTTGAAGCTTTTTAATGATATTTATCACCAGGGTGGAGTCACCTTCCACCACCAGTTTCTGAAATCTTTCCCTTTTTGCAATTTCCAATCCATGTTTGATTGCATTGAATTCTGCCTCTTTTTTTCTCTAGATTCCACAATCTAATCCAAACAATCGGACTGCTTGACCCTGGTGACCCCTGAATATACCTCCAGATTTGGCTTCATCAAGAATTCCTTTAGACACTCCGTCAAAGTTCAATTTTATGAATTCATCATGAAGGCATGTGAAGTGTGAGGGGGATTGAGTGGGAGGGGTTTTTAATTTCCATGAATTGGGCATTAGAATTTGCGGAGACAAGTTGAGCATTGTCAGGATTCGACCCTCCTGGGGTGGTGCTTCCCAGCGCTCTGGATACCATTTCTTTGCAAGAATGGTTTCACGGATGTTTTGGTTAATAGTCTTCAAAACCTCCACTACAATCTCTTTTTCTTCTTTGAATACCCTCTAGTTCCTTTCTTTCCACACTGCCCAAAGGAGAAATCCTATAGAGATGTCCCAAGCTTGGTTGAGGATGGGGCTCTTATATATTCTCTTTCTCCAATTTTCCATTGTTTCCTTGATGCTTGAGCAATCTCGGTCTAAATGGCCAAAGAGGATTTCATGATTCTGCCATAGTTGGTTGCTAAAGGGGCATGTTTAGGAGATTCTCCATCGTTTCCATTTATGCCTTGCACATACAGCAAGTTGAAGGTCCATGAACCCCTCGTTTTTGTAATTGGTCCCACGTAAGAGCTCAGCCATAGTGAACCAACCAGAGGAAGAAGGCTACCTTTAGTCATAACTATCCCATCCATATTCTTCCCCAGATGGGTTGACATTGTTGCTACTAGTGTTCTGCTTTCAGTTGATATCCCTCCTGTATTTTAAACATGTTTTTATTCATGTATCCCCATCTAATGATGTTTGTGCCTTCAGAGATCGTTAGTCTTCTAGAATTTACCTCTTTATCATATGATGCTCATTGGGGGGAGTCTAGCACATTGAGCCAATGTTGTCTCCTTTTCCACTCTCTCTAGGTTGATCTGACATCCGCTTCCCATAATTTGTTCATAGTCAGGTTTGTTGGTTGGTTTGTGAATATGAATATCTCAGCAAGGTCCTGTCAACTGAAGAGTTTTTCCCTCTGTTGCCAAGCATCCTACGAGAACTTTGTCTTCGCCCCCTATCTCTCAGAAACTATGGTTCCTTAGCAAATATCAGTTTTCTGCTGCTAGGTTCCATATGGTCGATCCCCTTGTAGTTTCATGAGTTCTCAATCTCCCTTTCGTCATCATTGGCATTCTGTATTTCCTTTCCCAAATTAACTTCCACGGGTCATTTACTCCCTAGATCCATCTCCACCATAGCTTTTCTGACCTGGTTTAGAGTATAGGGATCCCTAAGGCCCAGACCCCCTGCTAATATAGGCTCGGTTAACCAATTCCAAGAAAGGAGGGCCCATTTCTTGGATTTTTGTTTCCCTTGCCATAGGAATTTCCTGAAGATATGTGTCATTTCATTGCATATTATTTTGGGCACGAATAGACCCAAGAGCTGGTAAATGGGGATTGATTGCAGCACCGCTTTCAGGAGGATAACTCTGCTCGCCATATTGAGGGCTCGAAAGGTCCAATTCTGAAGACGACCTTAAATTCGGTCGAGGAGAGCCTTCTAGTTTGACACTCATAGGGGGTTCAAAATGATGGGGATACCCAAATATTTTGAGGGAAGGGTGCCTATTCGAAAGCCCATAATTCTATCTAGGAAAGCTTGTGATTGAACAACGATGTTGAAGAAAAAAATATCTAACTTTTCTTTATTGATCTGAGTTCCTGAGGCGTTCATGAAGTCTTGTAGGATAGATAAGAGAGACCTTGATTCTCTCAAGGTAGCTTGGAAGAAAATCATGATGTCATCAACAAATTGTTAATGAGTTAATGGTAGATCATTCCCCCACATGCTCTATCCTTTAAATTTCCCTACTTGAGCTTTCACTTTGACATATCGCCCCAGGCCTTCAACTGCTAATATAAACAAGAAAGGGGAAATTGGGTCGCCTTGTCTAAGCCCCCGGGTGGCATTGAATGTCTGAGTGGGAGCTCCATTGAGGAGCATAGAGAACACAGGGATTGATATAAAGAAGGAAATCCAACGGATCCATCAGGGGCCAAAACTAAAGGCTTTCAGAATACTCAACATATAGGTCCAACTCAGGTGGTCATAGGCTTTAGATATGTCCAACTTAATCATCATACCTTTTGATTTGAGGCTTTTGAGGGAATGTATGGCTTCTTGGGTTGTTAGTATGCATCCAAGATTTAGCGGCCTTTGACGAAGCCAATATGCTCTAGGGAGACTAAAGCCAAGAGGGTCGGTTTAAGCCGATTTACCATAATGGTTGAGAGAACTTTGTATATGACGTTACACAAGGCTATGGGCCTGAATCCCCAAGGCTCTTTTGAGTGATCAAATTTAGGAATTAAAGCTATGAAGGTAGAGTTGAGGGCTAGATGTACCTTTCTTTTCCTTATGGATTCTTCAACCACCTCCAAGATGTCGTTACCCAAAATTGGCCAAGATGCTTGAAAGAATTCAGTGGTGAATCCGTCTGGTCTCGGTGCTTTGTTTTGTTTTCCAGTCCTTTGACCACCTTCCCCACCTCTTCCAATGTGACAGCTCTCATGAGGGCCAGGTTCTGATCTATGCTGACTAGTTGGGGTATATGCCTGGTTATCTGATCAATAGCTTCTGATCTGTCAGGCAGTGGTTCTGACAAGATATTTTGGAAGTGGTTAACCAACAGATTTTCCATCTCTTCATTCTACACCAATCGGTTTCCTCTTCGGTCTAGCAGTGATAATATTCGATTATATTGCCTATGTTGTATTATAGTTTTATGGAAGAAATGGGTGTTTATTTCTCCCTCCCAGAGCCATTGAACCCTCGATTTTTTCTTCCATAAAATATCTTCTTGTTTCCTCCTTTCCTCAATCCTGGCCAGAAGTCTGCCTTCTTCCTTCACTAAGGAACCTGAGCAGCCGTTTGTTATCATTTGTTGTTGGACTCGTTGCATCCATGCCTGGAGCTATTCCTAATCGAAGGCCAATGGTCAAAGCCCATGCATTGCAGAATCAAGGCTTCATAGTAAACATCCATGCTTATCAAATCTTCAATTGCCAAGAAACGATCCAACCTTAAAGCCATTTCATGAGCTCCTCACCTTTTATTATTCTAGGTGTGTGTTCCATTAATGATAGGGATGTCAACCAACTGCAAATCTGCTTGCATGTCCCTGAACAGTTCCATTTCTGGTTCTTCTCTTCTTATCCCTCATTTTTTCTTTGCAAGTGATGTTATTAGGTTGAAGTCCCCCTATCAACCATAAATTTTCTGTTTGCATTTGACGCAGTTTCCTTATACTTTGAAGGAAGCTTTCCTTCTCCCCTGGAATCTGAGGGCCATATACCGTTGGGATAAGAACCCAATCCCTGGTTCCAATGTTGCGAAACGATCCTAACAATATGTTTGGCATACCCATCCAATAGTCTACCATTACCTCCGTGGGATTCCAAAGTATAACAATTCCTCTTGCACTTCCTTTTGCGTCTAGTGCTACTGCTTCATATTTGAGTTTGAATTTTCTAATTATATCCTCTATTTTCTCCCCTGATAAGTTGGTTTCCTAGAGAAGCACGGTCTGTGGCTTTTCCTTTTTCAATCGGTCATGTAAGTATGTCTACTTGCCTCTGCTGTTGAGGCCCCTCACATTTTAGGAGATAACTATCATTGGGAAACTTTGTGGAGTTGTTGGAATACCACTGAGAGTAGTATTACCCTTCCCCTATTAACCATCATCTCTCCCATTTGTATTTAATCCTGCAGGTTTCTCTGTCCCCTTTTCTTTCCCCCTTTGCTTTGGATATGCTACTCCTGTGAGTTGTCTTTTTGCATGCCTAGTTGTTCCACCATATCTCCCTGTATCTGCCCTCGGTTAGCCATATATTGTTGGAACGTTTCTTCGTACAATTTCTTTTGGTCCTCTTGGATGAATCTTTCATCTACGTGCCTCCATTTGTTCAAGATTCTTTTCAGAACCACTTCCTCCATGCTCAACTCTTCCCTGGCAGCATTGAACTCTATCACAGTAAGATCTATTGGTTCCGACTCTTCTTTCTCTATCAATTCTATTTGATCTTTCCTCTTTGGTGTGGTCGTATATTTTTCTGGATTGCTTCCCCTGTCCCGATCTTGGTTTTCTGTTAGTTTAGTCTCTTTTGAGGTTTCCCCTTCCTCTTGTAGCACCTCATGTCTATTATTGTTTGCCCTTTGCTTTTGGTTATTACATCATAGGTTTTGTTGCGTCCTTGTGTTCTTCTTTTTGTGCATAACCTCTTTGAACCCCTCATTTGATTCTTGTGGGGGATTCTTTCCTGCTCCACCTTTAGGTTTTCCAGGCTAGACTAGTTCAACGAACATGCTTTATAGAGGTGGCCATACTCGTGACACTGTCGAAAGAAAAATGATATGTGCTCGTAATCCAGGGCTTGTTGCGAGATATCTTCCTGGTACTCGAGTTCATAAACCCCGTACAAAAATTACTTGCATATGAATTCGAAAACATATAAAATAAAAAATGCGAGAGCATAACACATAAAACACATATACACAGATATTTTCCCCTAGATCCCAAAACCGAGACTACTAGCTTGATTTTTCATTATATTCCTTTCAATGTTATAATACATATTTATACATGCCGAAGCATCCAGTACCATGGACTGAAAACCATCGCGCCCAATACCATGGACCGAAAACCATCGCATCCAAAAAACATGTACGAAAATCATGCACAAAACCATAGGTGGGTCTGCCCAAGTGGGGTTAAGGGTACCCCTCAAACCCCCTGTTAACTACGTGGAAAGAATATAACGCAACCCAACATTGCAACACCTCATATCTATTGTTGTTTTCCCTTTGATTTTGGTTATTGCATCATAGGTTTTGTTGCGTCCTCGTGTTCTTCTTTTTGTGCATAACCTCTTTGAACCCCTCATTTGATTCTTGTGGGGGATTCTTTTCCTGCTCCACCTTTAGGTCTACCAGGCTAGACTCGTTCAACGAACATGCTTTGTAGAGGTGGCCATACTCGTGACACCGTCAGAAGCAAAACGATATGTGCTCGTAATCCAGGGTTTGTTGCGAGATCTCTTCCTGGTACTCCAATTCCACTAAGTCAAGGATGGGCTTTGAGATATTCATATAGACACATATACGGGCATAGGAGGTATATCTTCCCTTGTGAGTAGATTCTGCTATTTTCACAAATATACCAATTGAGTTGTCAATACCTTCTAGTATTTCTAAATCCCAGAAATCCATTGGAAGGCCAAAGAGACAAACTCAAACGAGAGCTACAAGAAATTTCTCCTTGTCTGGATTAAACATTCCTCCCAGTATCGCATGAAGAGCCGTGCATTATGGTAAAAATACGGGCCATTTTCAAAAACCCTTTCCTTATCTTACAAGTTCGATAAGATTACCGTAAATTATCCTTTGGCTCCCAATTTGAGTTCTATAAGACCTTTTCGTTGTCATTTATGTTGTATCCATTTTATTAGATCCTTCTTCGTCGGCCATACTCCAATGAATTTGCATATGATCGCATGGTCCTTCATGTAACTGTGATATTTCTCCAATTTATTCAGTGGGATTACGAAATGAGGCTTTTATATTACACAAGGCAAGCATTGCCCATGACTTCGTGCCTACCACTGAGCTCGAAGGACGGGACCAGTACTAGGGCCGACAGCTTCAAGGGGACTGGATTGGTGGCAAGTTTTCCCATCTCCCCCCCACCCCTCCCGAGCCAGAGCTTGCATCACCCTTGTCAGATGAAACATTGAAGTATTCGTGCAGGGCCTTTAAGGTTTGTCAATGTTCGACAGGGTCACCAAACCCTAGCTTGCTCTCATCGAATTCTCTGCAGAGACGCCTGAATACATCCTTTTGAGATTTTCTTATTTGTAAGAATCAGGTTTGTTTATTAATTTAAAAGTAAAGGCAATGATATTTTTATGGTAAAATTTTAGGATATTTGAAAAATAAACTTTTAAGAAAGCATTAAAAAGAAATAAAAAAAAACCTTTATTAAAAAACTTGAAATAAATAGCTTTTATTAAAAAAATAAAAACAATATCATTTTTTAATAAATATATTGTTAATAAACTGTATCAATAAAAAGTCGTTTTATTTCAAATAATTTTATTTTCACATATATTATTTCAACTAAATGAACTAAAATCACACAATTCATATATGCAAATAAGTAGTGACGTGCCACTACGTGGCTCTTGTTCAACGAACAACCACCATGGTCACAGTTAATGCAAAATTTAACTTACAATTTAAACAGTCAAATGCACAAACAACGCTACTCCAAATGCATCATGGACTCGATGGGGGCTAAGGGCACACATACTATGTTATACGGTTGTTCTTCAAAATATATATCGACCTTTACATCCAACAACCACACCAGAATAACACACATACTTCAACATATTATATGTAAAGGTCTCAATGGTTAGCACAACTCCATTTCAACCAATATTTCAATGCAGTAGTTAAGTCACGGTCTTTATCTCAAGAGATTCAACCAACAAATGTGAGGAATACGCCTTCAACAATCAACACAACATATCAGCCTTCAACAGAGAACAAAACATTCAGGACATAGGATAATGGCAAAAAAATAGGAGTTATAGGATAAAGGGAAACTAAAAATGGGGGCTGGCCCATGTCAAATTAGGCATTGGTAACTCCAAATGAATTGTTGAGATTTACATTAGGAGATTATTGATATATATATTGAAGGGAGACTCTTGGAATTCAAATTTCAGTGTCTCTTCACGTTCCTTCTTTTCCTATTTACATAAATTTCCTAATCCAAAAAATTAGGTGTCAACACACTAGAACCAAGATCATTTGACTTTAAATATAATATTTTAAATAAGATATAAAATAGCATTTTTTTATAAAAATATGACAATTTCTTTCAAAGTATTAAATAACACAACAAAATACTTTTGACATATGAAGACTTTTTGTTTATGTATAGATTTTTTTTTCGAGTTGTCTTTAGTGAGACTTTTTAGAAGCTTTTCAGGCGGGTTTTTCTAGTGTAATTTATCTAAAATCTGGTAGGAATTTATTGAAATCACAAGTTTGATAGGTAACCCCTTCAATATCGAAGTGCCCTAGGGGCTTTTCAAGGTGCTGAATCCATATATATAGTAAAATACCAGTTTAAATAACACAAATCAAGATTTCACCTCAATTTTTTCCGCTGAATTCCGACACCGGAAAGTTCAAAAAGTCACACTCAAAACAACTCCGATTTTTTTTATTAAAAATATATTTATGTATATAATAAAAGAAAGTTACGTAATTGTAATTTTTTACGAGTAGTCTTTAAGTGCAACTTTTTGGAAAGTTTTCCGGTTTATTTTCCGATCTAATTTGTCCGGAATCCGGTAGGGATTCATTGAAATCACAAGTTTTATAGGAGAATTCTTCACAAGAGAAGTTCCCTAGGGGCTTTTGAGGGTGTTGAATCCATATATTTAGTCAAAAAACCAATTTAAACAACATAAATCAAGATTTGGCCACCTATTTTACACCGGATTCCGGCCAAAAATCAATCAGAAACTCCAAAAAGTCGCACTTAAAGACTACTCCAATTTTAATATATTTATTTTGATAATTGTGTTTATTTTGTAATGAGGTTTTCAAAATTTTAATTGAATTATTGATAATTATTAGGTAAATTAGGTGGATGGTAGAGATTTAGCCTCCATGGAACTTCCACATAATATTTAATAATAATTAAGATAAAGAGTTGAGATTTATTTTTAAAATATTTATTCTCTTTTGTCTTTTTGTTCAATTAAAAAAAGAAAATTATATTCACAAGTGTAATTAAACTCTTATGACTTATTACTATTTTACTATGTTTTCATTATGATATTAATTTAAAAATGTTATATATATTTAACTCGTATGTTAATTATATATAATTAACAATATATAATATATTTAAAATAAATTTATAATTTAGTTAATTTTTATGATGTTTTTTTAATCTTAGCAGTCTTGATTTTTATGAATTGATGTTTACTCGCATTTATCAACTATTTAATTTATATAGTTGCTCTAGTAATAGGGTATTCACAAAATTAGTGGTCTTTTTGATAACATGATGGTTGACTAGGCGACGGATGCAGAAAGAAGGAGATGGAAGGAGCTACCTTGGCGCGACCACACCCTGACACGGGGTAGGCCCTCTGCGGTACAGCTGGTACCAGCCTACAGCGACTAGGCCTATTGCACTGCAACTCCTCGACTGCTCGCCGTTTAGCATCCTCCATTCCAACGCAAACCCATCTTACCTCCCGCAATGGTGACTAAACCCTATCGTGCTTCAGTTTTGCACTATCGTTTTTGGTCCCCGCCTATGACGGTTACTTCGGAAAACGGTGTCAACTGGCATAACCCCTGGGGCATTAATGGATACCGACCTTATTGACTACTGTGAGGACCCCCTCGAGGGCATATCATTTTTGGCAGGCAGTCTAGCTTCGAGGTTTACAACATAAAACTCACCGAGGTTACTGCTCCGCTTCTGTCGCTCTCGGGACAGACCAACACAGTCATCGACCTCCCGGAAGTACCTGCCTCCTGGCCGGCCTCAGTCATTCCCCCTTTGATGCCAATCCCCCATCATTTCACTCCCAGGATCTCTGGCCTTGAACTAGCAGCTAGGTCATCTGACATATCCTCCCTCCAACCTCTGCAACCTCTCATTTCCCATCCCAGTCTCTGCAAGTAGAGGCTTCGCCCTATCTTGCTCCCTCTTCCTCGCCCTCAAGGCCTACACACCCCTCTGGTTGCTACTCAAACGTCCCTCCCCTCCCGGACACCTTCCCTTCTGGTATTGATTCGTCATCCCCAAACCCTAACCCTAACCCTAACCCTCCTATCCCTAACCTTGAAGAAACTCTTGAATGTGTTGAGGACGTGGAGCCAAGTCTTGGGAAGAAGCAAAGGTGTGTCAAGCCTAGGGAACAAGACGTATTTATTGACTGGGAAGATGATTTCCAGTGGCAAGATACCATGGACATGGAGACGAAAGTCTTGGTAGGCAGAGTCAGGGGGCAGAACTAAACTGTGGCAAGTCTTAAGCAATGGGTTGCGGAAATCTGGGGCCATCACCTGGCCGATCTACCTTTTGTTCAAACTTTTGTTCGTGGCTGGTTTGCTCTCTGATTTGCGTGAGCAGAACACACCAATTGGGTTTTATCTTCTTTCTGGCACATAGAACAAGCCCCAGTTATGTTAAGGAGATGGAGTTCGGTTTTTGACCCAGACAGAGAACAACTTGGGGCTTGGCCAATTTGGGTTCGCCTTCCTAGACTGTCACTCCATTTCTGGAACAAAGACATCTTCAAGAGAATTGGGAATTCTTAGGGTACATACCTAATCTATGATAGGCCCTATCTCTCTAATGGGGTTATGGCCTATGCGCGGATACTGGTTCACCTAGACATCAGAGGAGGGCTGTAGGAAAAAGTCACTCTATGATGGAGGAACTACAATCGTACCCAGATACTGGACTATGAGGGGTCCCCTTCCGATGCAGACGTTACCACAAGGTGGGACACCTCTACAAAGATTTCCCTCTTCTCACGAAATCAAAGGCGGACAACAAAGGGAATTCATCTTCCTCTAGGGGAGCTCAACCATAGGCGGATCACTCGGATGAGGCAGAACAAATTGATACTGATGTAGATGGATCCAGGCTAGCCTCGACAACTCCCAAGAAGCGTGTGAAAGCACCTCTTCGGCCACCTTCACCTCTGCTGACCAGGTCTAACGCAACTGCTGGAGTCATGCTTTCTTAGGGTATGTCTAATCCTATCCCTTGCTCTGCATCTATTAATTGTACATCTGCTCATAAGGGTAATTCTAAGGGAGCTCGATAGGTCTCGGATAAGCCACAACCCAGTCTAAGACACCCTGTTTTCCCCCTCAATTCTCATGTACCTGTTACATCCTATATTCCCCCTACCACCTTTGTGGAGATGCTATGGGAATTGAACCCTAGATCTAATCCCGCCCCTCACTGATACCACCTCCGCTCACATTCTCGGTCACTGACACCAGATGTTATTGGCGTTGGACTTGTCCCTCCCTCCACCACTCTAAAGCTCCCTCGAGGCAGACCTTCCTCCCTATCAAAATCTAAACAGAAGGTAGGAATGGAGGTGGCCATGGGTAAACAACTTACTCTCGATAGGGTCCTTAGAGCACAAAACCCCCTGGAGCCATCTCCCCCATGAAGTTACTCTCCTTCAACTGTAGAGGGATTGCTAGTCCCGAGAAAAAACTAGCACTACAGAGGCTTCTCTAGAAGGAGCCAATAGATCTAATCTTCCTACAAGAAACTCTCGGTGCTATTGATGCCATCTAACCTCTAATGCAATCCATGCTCTCGGGATGGCATTTCCAAGCAATTGATGTAAATGGCCGCTCGGGGGGGGGCATCGCCCTGGGTTACAATTCCTGCTCAATTAACCCAAAAGGGCACTTGGGTGGCATTGGTTTCATTGGGGTAGATATCTACTCTATTGAACTAGGATCAGAGATTAGAATGTTGAATATATATGGGCCCTATCACAATCAGGAGAATTTATGGGAGCAACTTTTGTCAACCAACATTTTACAACCTGACAACATCATTCTGGGGGGAGACCTAAATTTCTCACTAGGCTTCTTGGAGTCTTCGGGGCACCATGCTCAAGCTGACCCCTTAGCGGTCTTCTTTGAGCATCTCCTAGATTCACACAATCTCATTGATATCCCATCTGCAAAACTTGTCCCGACCTAGAGGAATAGAATAAGCGGGGAGGACAGCCTTGCCAGGAGACTCGATCATTTCCTCATCAAGGAATGATTCCTGGAGCAGGGCTTCACTTATCACCAGTGGGTGGGATCGGGTGGGATATCAAACCATCTGCCAATTTACCTTAACATCCAGGGCGATGTAAGCAAACCATTGGCACCTTTCAAATTCAATTCTACATGGTTGAAGGATAATTCCTATATATGCCTCGTCACAGACTTTTGGAAGGCCCACCCACTTGCGGTCAAAGGGAACATAATAGAAGGGTTCATCGCCAACCTGAAGGAATTGAAGAAGCTATCTAAGATATGGGCACATAATAAGAGGTGTGTAGAGGAGCATTTGTTAGACAATATCGAATTAGAGATTTCCAATTTGGAGGAAAACAGTGGGGGTACTTTCCCTTCAAATGAACTCAGGGATAAGCTCACAAATTTAACATCAAACGAGGAAACATTCTTAAGGAAAGGGAGAAACTTGGAGATTGCGGAGCAGAGCTATATAGCTGAAGGAAGGAGATGATAACTCCAAATTTATCCATAAATTTGCAAATGGAAGAAAAGTTATTAACACTATATGGAAATTGACAAATGAGCAAGGAGTTGAGGTGGACACCTTCCCTCACCTGGGCTCCCTGGCTACTTGATCCAAAATGGATCTTGGATAGACTTTTAAGTCTAAAGTGTTCCTCACAGAGGAAAATCAAAATCAAGGGCTTCTCCTGAAAATAGTCCCATTGCGTAGATCTTTTCATTCTAAATCTATTGCAATTTGAATGGGCTAAAATGGACTTCAGATGATGAAGTTATTGCAAAAAGAAGTTTGCCTTTGTTCCTTTGAAAAGGAGGCAAATTCTTCCAAAAATGGGCTTAAGGCCTTATAAAAGAGAATTGCATCGCAAAAGGTTCAAAGGGGGGACTTAAGGCTAGGCAGAAGAGACCCTCGATCAATGATCTCTGACATATCGCAATCGGAAGCAGGCTATATGCGATATCGGAACCCCGGGTAGCGCGACATGCGATTATGCAATTGCCGATTATCGGATCGGCGTCGGCATATGCCATGGTATAAGGGAAGAACCCCTGGGTTGTAGCGAATGCAATATACCGATAGCAATGTGCGATCTCAGCCGTCAGATTGGGAAAAGGAATCAACGGTCAGGATTTAATCGGCGGTCGGTAGATCGGTGATCCCCGATACAAAGGGTCGTTGCAAAAGCGATATGCCGATAGCGATATGCGATATCGACCGTCCGATCAAGGAGTAGATCAATGGTCTAGATTTAATCGGTGATCGACAATCCCCGATGCCAGGGCCAATGCGATTGCGATAGCAATATGCTGATAAGGGCCGGACCCAATAGGGATTATAGACCCGATTTCATAAATTTTGAAATCCGAGAATTCGGGATTTCTGTGTATTCTCGTGTATTGAGGTTTTTAGACCTCCCGCCTATGCGACTGTGATATGCCGATGAAAGGCGAACCCGATAGGGTTTATAGGGGCGATTTCATGATTTTGCGCCCGATAGTGCTTTCCTGTGTATTTCTGTTACAAGCCCGAAATGCGTTATTTCGTGGATTTCACTCGGAAAGAGGCCGTCGATTCATTTTACATTGGGAAACAACCATCATTCCTTGTGCCACGCTACAGGCGGGCATTTCTGTAACAGGGATGTGTTTTGAAGCGTGAAGAGGTAGAGCCGGGAAGAAGAATGATTCCTCACAATCGAAGGGATAGAGGAACGACTGTGGAAGCTGCAGAGTCAAAGGATGCCTTACAAAAACACAGAGAGCACGATGACCAAAGGTCGCAATGCAGGCAGCTGAGGGAGTATTTGGAGTCGCTTGGAGGTCAAGCGAAAAACCAAAGAGAGTTGAAAGTTGCTAAAAAGGGTCGCTGGAAGGTTGTTGAAGAGTCGCTTGGAGGTCAAGCGCATTACAGAGGCACGCAGAGGCCGAGAGAGAGCTCAGAGAAGCTAGAGCGAGAGCCGAGAGCTAAAGTGAGAGCCAAAGTTAGAGCGAGAGCCAGAGCCAAGAGCCAAAGCCAAAGCCAAAGCGAGAGCCAAAACCGAGAGCCAGAGCAAGAGCCAGAGCTAGAAAGCCGGAGAGCTTCAGAGCCAGGGATAAGATGGTGTTCTAAGCCCATTGTGTTCTGTGTAAACTAGTGGTGTTGAGTGTGGAGCTTGTAAAAGGACCTATGCCATAATCACAGAGAGCCTAGTCGAGTTGACTAGAGCTCAAGGAGACGTAGCCCAAGAGTTTTGGGTGAACTCCATATTATATTGTTTTTATGTGTTATTGCTTATTGCTGCATTGCAGTTGTTGCTTATTTGCTGTTCTATTTACTGTTATATGTATTTTATATCAACATAAGAAAGTGAACTTAAAGCACTTAATAGTTAAAAAACAAACACAAGCATACACCTATTTCAAGCACTTTTTAATTCCGCAATTGGTTAATCATAAGGTCTTGGAAATATTTAAGCTTTGGAAGTGGGAGAGGTTCTTGTAAGCTTGACAATAAGCCTTTAGTGCCCCATTTTCATATTAGATGGTATTAGAGCTTAAGTTTGATTAACCTCACCTTCAAAGAAGGTGATAACAAAGCTGATTATACCATAGCAAGTGGTATCAAATCAGAATGCTTGATTGACAGAGCAAAGATTACTTGTCTGAAAGGTGTTTAAACAATCAGAGGTTGATTGTATGCTTGTTTGTAGATTGACTATTGTTTGAGTTTGCAGAGGTGAAGGCAAAGCTATTGATAGCTCAGTCCACGAGAGGACAAAAAGGAAGAAGGGCTGAAGGCATTCTTCTTATCTCAAAGGACCTCAAGGCAATCCTTGAAGCACAAGAGCTTTGTTGCAAAAGGTTGTTGTATAAGCTCTTTGTTAATCTTGTTTGAAGTTCTTTTGTTCATTCTGATAATGACAACTTCTACAAGTGAGTCCTCAAATTCTGCTTTCTTCACAAGATTCTTTGATGAAGACATGAAGCAAGACTTGTTCACCATGATGGATATGGTGAGAGAAATGTATGAGGATGGAAAGAAGAGCAATAAACTTAGAGAGCAATTGAATTTTGTGGAGGAAGAGAAGCAGTTGCTTTCTGACAAATTGCAGGAAATGGAGAGGCAACTTCATATTGCAAATATGAACCTCGAAAGGATGCATGAGTTGGAGACACAACTCTTTGTTGCCAAAGAAGCCTTGGCCAAGTATCAACTTGAAGAAGAGGTAAATAATTCCAATTTGTCTTCAATTTCCTCTAAGAATGCTTATATTGGTTCTTTTGAAAAACATACCAGAGGCATAGGTTCCAAGTTAATGTCCAATATGGGCTATGAAGGAAAAGGCTTAGGCAAACATGCACAGGGTATTGCTGAGCCAATAATGGTTTAGGAAAGGCTTAAGTACTTAGGTCTTGGCTATGTACAATCTTATGGATCAAGTTCCAAAGCTGCCATGAAGGCCATTGAAACAGTTCCAAGAAGGAGTTTCATTCCAGGTCTTCTACCTCAAGAGTGTGAAGATTGTATTCATGGAGAATGCAATAGCTTGAAACATCATTTGCAGGATGTAGGTGTTCATAAGCATGCACTTGAACCAGAGAGTTGTGGAAACTCTAAAAGCCTTGAAGAGATTGGTGGTGTTCCAAAGGGAGCCACTTCTTCATTTGATTCACCTCCTCATGAAGGCAATAAAGGTGAAAGAGAAAGGTGTAAATATGGTTCTTATCATATTCCTTTTGATTATGTTCAGCATGATAAATTTCCATATAGGTATGGGAAAAAAATTGCATGTTCCTTTTGCGATTTAGATAACCATAATGTTTCTAGATGTTGGAAGAGAATGGCCACATACAGGAAACTTTTGAAGGAAAGGAAGCAAGAAGCCAAAGGTCCATTGGACAAGGCAAATCATGTCGTCAAGAGGATGCACATATGTTGCACTTACTGCCATAAGCAAGGACATCTTGCTACAAAATGTTGGACTCTGAATCCAACAATGCTTCCACGAAACTTAAAGAAGGTGGAAAGAGAAATTGGTAGAAATGGAAAGGAAGATTCCATGATTGATGTGTTTCAAGATGATTCACATGTTGATGCTGATGTGCAGACAAAGGTAGCACCTTTGAAATGGATTAGTAAGAAATGGTTAGAGTTCTTATCCAATTACAGATTGCATGTCCTTTGATTTGATGCATCTATTTGCATTTCTTTGTTAATGGAATGCAAGTTGCAGGATTTTACCAAGAAGGTGAATGAAAAAAGTTGTGTAGGAGATTCACTTTATTTGTTACAACACTATATTTCATTTCAGCTTCGAAAGTACAATGTGCTTAAGCGAATGTTAAAAGGTGAAATGCATGCATAAGCTTGATGTGCATGAACACAAGGATGTTGATGTTGTCCTTGTATTTGAACATGTATGTGTAATTAATTTGCAGGGTTGATTACTTTGGCATGCATGTAACACAATATTGACTTGAGAAAAGTTGATTTGGTCTCCAAGATGGAGATAATGATGAAGTGTTTCATCTTTTGAAAAGAATCCTTGAGATCTTTTCTACATGCTTCACTTGAAGGTTCATTTGTTTTAAAGGCATGTTTTGTGGGCTTGGTATTTAGTCCATCATTTGTATGCAGATGTAAGACATGGAGGTGTTCACAAGATGTGAGATCTATTTCTTTTGTTGAAGCAGGACTTTTAGGCCATCCAGTTGTTGTCTGTATTTCTGTTGTTGTTAACAGTTGTTGTTGACAGCGTGTCAAACAGGTACAAATGAAAATTTTGTGAAGCAAATGTAACTTCACAATTGTTTGAGCCACCTTGGATCAATGATCAAGGCTTAGAAGTTCAAACTAACTTCTGTGACCATCTCAGCAGGAGTTCTGCATGAAGTCAAGGAGGAAAACAATTCTTCCCAAGAGGACCAACACATCCAGGAAGGAGAGTGGTCAAAGGCTTTGGTTCAAAGGCACTATGCAAGGAAAGTGTATGGAGGTTGAAAGAAGATGGTGTTGTTACTCTCATTTACTGTTCAGATTAATATATCAGTCTTTTGGAGACCAAAAGTTCTTTTAATGGGAAGGTGTGATCCAAAATGGATCTTGGACAGACTTCTACGTCTAAAGTGTTCCTCACAGAGGAAAATGAAAGTCAAGGGTTGCTCCTGGAAATAGTCCCATTGTGTAGATATTTTCATTCTAAATCTACTTCAATTTGAAAGGGCTAAAATGGACTTCGGATGATAAAGTTATCGCAAAAATAAGTTTGCCTTTGTTCCTTTGAAAAGGAGGCAAATTCTTCCAAAAAAGAGCTTAAGGCCTTATAAAGGAAAATCACATCACAAAAAGTTCAAAGGGTAGACTTAACGCCAGGTGGAAGGGACCCCCGATCAGCAATCTATGACATATCACAATCGGAGGTAGGCTATATGCGATATCGGAACCCCAGGTAGTGCGACATGCGATTGCCGATTATCGGATCGACGTATGCCATGGTATACAGGAAGAACCCCTGGGTTGTAGCGAATGCGATATGCTAATAGCAACATGCGATCTCAGTCGTCGAATCAGGAAAAGGGATCAACGGTTAGGATTTAATCGGCGGTCGGGAGATCGGTGATCCCCGATACAAAGGGTCATTACAACAACGATATGTCAATAGCGATATGCGATATCGACCATCCGAACAAGGAGTAGATCAACTGTCCAGATATAATCGGCGATCGGCAATCCCCGATGCCAGGGCCAATTCGATTGCGATAGCGATATGCCAATAAGGGCCGGACCCGATAGGGATTATAAACCCGATTTCATAAATTTTGAAATCCGAGAATTCGAGATTTCTGTGTATTCCCGTGCATTGAGGTTTGTAGACTTCTCGCCTATGCGTTTGTGATATGCCGATGAAAGGTGGACCCAATAGGGTTTATAGGGGCGATTTCATAGATTTTTAAGTCCGTGATTTTGCGCCCAATAGTGCTTTTCCTGTGTATTTCCGTTACGAGCCCGAAACGCATGATTTCATGGATTTTGCTTGGAAAGTGGCCGCCGGTTCATTTTCCATTGGGAAATAGCCATCTTTCCTTTTACCATGCCGCTGGTGGGCGTTTCTGTAACAGGGATGTGTTTTGAAGCGCGAAGAGGTAGAGCCAAGAAGAAGAATGATTCCTCATGATTGAAGGGATAGAGGAATGGCTGTGGAAGCCGCAAAGTCAAAGGATGCCTTACAAAAAACACAGAGAGCACGATTGGCCAAAGGTTGTAGCGCAGGAAGCTAAGGGAGTTTTTGGAGTCGCTTGGAGGTCGAGCGAAAAACCAGAGAGAGCTGAAAGTTGCTAAAAAGGGTCGCTGGAAGGTTGCTAAAGAGTCACTTGGAGGTCAAGCGAATTACAGAGGCACGCAGAGGCTGAGAGAGAGCTCAGACAAGCCAGAGCCACGAGCCAAAGCGAGAGCCAAGAGCCAGAGCCAGAGCCAAAGCCATAGCCGAGAGCTAGAGCCAAAAAGCGGGAGAGCTTCAGAGACAAGGATAAGATGGTGTTCTAAGCCCATTGTGTTCTGTGTAAACTAGTGGAGTTGAGTGTGGAGCTTGTAAAAGGACCTATGCCATAATCCCAGAGAGCCTAGTCGAGTTGACTAGAGCTCAATGAGACATGGCCTAAGAGTTTTGGGTGAACTCCATATTATATTGTTGTTATGTGTTATTGCTTATTGCTGCATTGCAGTTGCTGCTTATTTGTTGTTCTATTTACTGTTATATGTATTTTATATCAGCATAAGCAAGTGAACTTAAAGCACTTAACAGTTAAAAAACAAACACAAGCATACACCTATTTCAAGCACTTTTTAATTCCGCAATTGGTTAATCATAAGGTCTTGGAAATATTTAAGCTTTGGGAGTGGGAGAGGTTCTTGTAAGCTTGACAAGAAGCCTTTAGTGCCCCATTTTCAGATCACTACCTCACATTTCAAACAGTTCTACCATGCCCCCCCTAATCCCACCCTAGTAGAGGTAATTAGAGTAGCACAACTTTTCCCTCGGTTTATCGAACAAGAGGATGCCATGGACCTATATAGAGAAGTCACACTTGGGGAGCTGAAGGCCACCCTAAAATGGTTTAAGAAGGATAAGAGCCCTGGTCCAGATGGTTGGCCGAGTTATATTTGGCTTTTTTTGATATACTATGGCAAGATTTAGTCAAGGTCATTGAGGAATGTAGGATGACTAGCCAAATGCATGGGGCCATCAATTCCACCTTCATCGCTCTCATCCCCAAATCCGACAATTCGTCATCTTTCAATGATTTTCGGCCCATCTCCCTGTGTAATTGCATATACAAAATCATATCCAAAATCATTGCAAACTGCCTCCGCCCCATTCTATCCACCCACATATCTTCAGAAGAATTTGCCTTCCTACACGATCGTCATATTCATGAAGCCATAAGAATGGCCCAGGAAATATTGCACTCCATACAGACTAAGAAGATCAAAGGTATGATCCTCAAGGCTGATCTATCAAAAGCTTTTGACCGGGTAAGCTGGCTATACATCAGAATGCTCCTTACTCATTTAAGATTTCCTGTGGGAGTTATTAAATGGATCATGTGTTGCATTACTAATATATCCTTTAGTGTCTTGGTAAATGGGGCTACATCTCCCTTCTTTAGCTCTGAAAGAGGACTCAGACAAGGATGCCCATTATCTCCCCTACTTTTTCTCCTAGTCATGTAAGGGCTCAGCAGACTGATCAAGGATATGCACCAAAGAGGTAGGCTCTCGGGAATCAGGATATCGGACAGATGCACGATAACACACCTCCTTTTCATGGATGATGTGTTAATGTTTCTCAATGGGGGGCTAGGAGATCTAACCACCATTTAGCACACCATCAATCTATTCAAAACCGCTACGGGCATGAACATTAATAACTCAAAATCCACCATTACCGTTTCGGAATGCTTTCCTCATGAGATACAGTTTGCATTACAAAGGTTCCCATTCACCCTGTTGCAGCTAGACGAAGGCCTCTAGTACCTGGGATACATACTTAAGCCACTCTTATACAAAATAGTTGACTGGATATCGTTGATTTATAAGCTTGAAAGAAGACTTAATATATGGTATCATAAGCATCTATCTAGAGCCGGAAGATTAGTGCTCATCAAAGTTGTCCTCAAGGCTACCCATATTTACTGGATGCCACTTGCATGGATTCCCAAGAGGCATCCTCAATAGAATACAAAACCTCTGCTTTAGATTCCTTTGGAAAGGCAATAAAAAAGGGAGGATTTTTGCATGGGCAAAATGGGATCTTCTGTCTATCCCTAAGAAATGGGGTGGTTGGGGTATAAAGAAATTGGAAGATTTCTCCTCTGCACTTGCAACAAGCTAGGGTGGCAATTAATCACCACTAGCAACCTTTGGACCAAAATTGCAACCGCTAAGTATATTGATCCATTAAGGTCGATGGACTGGCTGAGATAAACAAGCTGGAACAAATCTGGGTTCTCAAACATATGGAAAGCGGTTTTGAATTCATTGTCACTTATACGTGACGACCTTATGTGGATAATATCTGATGGGACATTTGTTCACATAGGCCTTGACCCTTGGATAGGATGTGGGAATGCACACCCACTACCTGAAGGCTTACTCCAGAACCTCAATGAGAAAGGTATCACACGCTTAAGTCACATAGTGGACCGGGAGAGATGAACCTTCCTGCACCAAGTGTGGAACTCTGCCCACAGCTTGCTCCTACCTCTTCATTGGCACCAATCTTGGAGCGCATGCACGACAGCCCTCATTGAGTCTCTCATTCATATAAGGGAAGGGGAGGATGAGATTACATGGGTTATCGCAAAAAATGGATGGTACTCTCCAAAATAGGGGTATCTACATCTTTCCAATAGGCACAAGCCACACCACACAGATATATGGTGGAAAGGAATGTGGAAGCTCAAAGCACCCCCTCGAACAAGATTACTCATGTGGTCCATACTGAAGAATAAAATGCCGACGGGAGACAACCTGAACAACACTGAAACCTTGGATCACCTGTTTCTCTCGTGTCCCATCACTACCGATATTTGGAACTCCACACTCTCTCACATACCCTCAACCTCCACCTGGAGGGGACAAACCACAAGGGAGGTATGGGCAAACTGGTGGACATCTGCATCTCCATAGAAAGCTAGGAACCTCCCCATCCTCATTAGCTGGGAAATTTGGATAGCCAGGAACCGTATCATCTTCCAGGACTCTGCCCCTCATTGGACAACCATCATAGCCAGAATCCTTGCCGACTACAGTGCTATACCCGAGGACAATGCTAACTCTCCCCCCAGAAATATCATCCCTGAGTCCATTGATCACTCACAGCCTTGGGCATATTTTGATGGATTGGCACAAGAGACAGGATGTGGTGGAGGGGCAACACTATATTTAACAGATTCCCACTACTACCATATTCAAATGGGACTTGTAGATGGCACTAACAACTATGCAGAGCTCATCACAGCAAAAAATCTCATTCAATTTGCTATTGAAAAAAACTATCAAAATCTTCAAGTTTTTGGTGACTCAAAAATTGTTTGCAATTGGATTAACAAATTTTCAACATGTCATGCTTACACATTGCGACACATATTGGATGAGGTGCATAGATACATTACATTTTTTGGCAATTTTGCATGTCACCATATCTACAGGGAACGAAACCCACTTGCTGACAAACTTTCCAAAGAGGCAGCGATCAGGCCATGCAACCTCTGGATGATTCAGGAGCAGCGAGAAGCAGAACACTACCAGTACTACCACTGCCCATACATGGACCATGCAGCACAGGCTCAACAGGAGCCTGATATCATTTGATATGCGACCTTTATTTTGGTTTATATTTATTCTACTTATACATAAACAATACATGTTTATAGGAATACTCTTTGCGTATAGTAGACAAAATTTTGAGTTTATCAATCGACGCTTTTTCAAGGAACAGCTTCCCTGCGTGGAGAACATATTTTGTTTTTAATATTTGACAGACACACAGCCTACTAAATCATGCATATGCTCATAGCATATACAACATGTAATTTTCCTTTCTTAATGAAAATTACGATTTTTCCAAGGGGGAACAAAAACATGATGGTTGACTAAGTAATCTAAATCCATGATGAAATTATTATTTTTTGTTCATTCAAAATATAATGGAGAGAAAACCAATATGTAATGCCTAAAGTATGGGAAGAACCATTTTGAATTGATGAAATCATAGATATGCAAGGTTAACATTGTACAATCTACACGTATGAAGAATATTAGAGAATGTTGAAACCATCTGTACATTAAAAACCACAATTTCATAAATCCAAAATTATTGAATTAAGGCTTTTGTGATCCATATCAAGTTTTTGAGACGAGTTTTTGGTGATAATCACATCAAAATTCATTTGTTGATGCGTTTCGAAACAGTAAGTATGGTTTTTCGTCAGTACAAGATGAAGAGTCAAATCAAGATAACAAGAGAGATAAAGATATTGACTATTCAAACGACTAGAAAAAAAGACTACTTTTGACAAAAAAAACACAACTACATTTAATTAAACTTCAACTACAATTAATTGAACTAAAATCGAGATTTTTTTATTAATTAATTTAAAAATAAAAATAAACTAAATCCAAAATTACCATTTCAACAAAAATGATCTCCTTAAATTTTAATAATAACAAAAAAATATTCATAAAACCCACCTCAGGTAAAATGTGTTACATAAATACATGCCAATACATAGTATTAATTATTTCAATGTCCTTCCAAACCTTTTTCTCTTTTATTTTTTATTAAAATTTTAAATTTATATATTAATTATTTAAATTAAAATAATTTTATTATATATTACACCAAATGCCATATAAAAGTACCTCACATCTCCACATCCATGCATAGGAAATAAAGTTAAATTAAATATATATCAATTGTATAGGTTCACCACATTGAAAAGTACAACATATTAAAATGACATTATCTTCCCTATTAACTCCAGTGGGACAATAAGAAAGAGAAAACCCTACACACATTGTCGATAATGAGTTATAGTTATACTTACAATGTAGGGGTGAGATTGTCCCTAGGAACGACAAATGACTCTTATAATGGGTTGTATTAATGAGTTGAGTGGTCTATAATGATTTTTTTAAGTATTTAAAATTGATGACTATAAAGAAAATAAATAAAATTAGGTGATTGGAATATATATTTTTATCAATAGATTAAATAAAATTAGGTTTTGGCTTGATTTATGAAGATTTTTATCTTGGATCTTTATATAATATTTTATAATACCATTGACCACCAATTTTATAAAGTAGTTAATTATTAGATAAAATTTGTTTTTTTAGTAAAAATTATAATCCAAATATAATAGGAATAATATAGGGATTTAAATTTTGATATTTATATTTCATAAGATCAAATTGGGTCATGACCCTTGTGGTTGGTGTAAGGAAGAGTAGGAGATATTGTGAGGTTTTTCTGGGTGTGTGTGTTTATTTTCATTTTTCCTTCCGTGACATACATATTTTGGGGAAACCTATTGGACATTTCTCCTCATTCCAAGGAAGGTACCCATGGTAAATTGGATTTCATAGAAGCTTGAGTACTTATTAACATAAGGCTCAAGGTCATTAAAATGATGTACTTGTTAAGAGTTCAACATGTCACTTGTAGGTATTGAACTTGGGTAGGAAGTACAACACTACTCACAACCGTCCGGGCTAGACCCAATTCATATATATATGTGTGTGTGTGTGCATGTTAGAATAGATCATAACACTTTCTTTTATGCATAATGCATCTACTAGGGAAACCCGCCAAGCACTTCCCCTCATTATGAGGATCGTACCTAAGGTAAATCAGGTCTTTCATTGCTCAAGATTAGGTCAACATCTTAACAACAAATGATTCACAAAAATAAAAAACATCAAAATGTGGGAGTTGAACCTACATGGGGAGGAAACACTTTTCCTCTCAACCGCTCAAGCTATACACAATGGGAACTTGTTAAATTGTAGCAAGAAAAGGCTTCATTTGACTTGTGACTTAGTCAAATGGAGAAATTCGAATTTTCACATTAGCAGGATGACTTGAGTTGTAGTTAGCAGGAGTGACATGGCCAAGTCACTTAGTTAAGTTAGTCAATTCAAGTTTGTGGGCAAGAAGTAGAGTCGTGCATGAGTTAATTGCTAAGATCTAGCAATCTAGTGGAGTTATAGTTAGTGAAACTCAGTTATTTGAGCTATAGTCATGAATAGAGTCAGTATGAGTTACGTTGAGTAGTTGTAACTGTTGTTAACTCATTGATCTCTTAGTTAACTAGTCAATTTACTAAAAATAGCCCTAGTCATGCATGGAATTCGAATTGCCTAGTCGCGTGGAGGAAAAAGGAATCAATGTGATTATTATTGTATACTAGTGAGTGTACAAAGTTTGCATGTAGTAGGTGAGCTAGTTTCCTCAGGAATTGCGCAAGGAAATAGGAGGAAGCTGGAAGCCTATTTTGGCATGTTGGTAAGAGTAGGAAATCAATATTTCAGTGCAGGTTGAGCTTCAAGGATTGAAGTTGTTATTATAATTGATCATTTTAGGGGTTTTTCCCAGTTGGGTTTCCCAGTAAAAATATTGTGTTCATTGTGATTGAATGGTCGAATGTGTTTCTATTGTATGTTTTCCCTTCCACATATTAAGTAAAAGAAATTTGTGTCTATTATTTTCAGTTTGAATTCATTAGCAGTTGCAAATTTCGAGTTATTTCTACAACAATAATATATTATAATACACATACACGCGCACATACACAATCTTTGTGTAGCCCTAAGGGTTAGCTCAATCGTTTGAACAATCTACCAAAGACATGTTGTAAACTAGGAGTCCATAGTTCATAGCTTCAAAGTGGGTCAACTTGTCAAGTCCCTTAGGTCACCAACAATTATTATTGTTGGTTCTTGAGTTATAATCCATTTGAATATTTTAGGGAAGATGGGGGATCTCACAAGGCGTTTCTGTGTGTGTGTGTGTTAACATTTTTATTTCCAAGGAAAACCTTGGACACTTCATGACATTTTGTCGATGAAACCCATTGTACACCTATTTGCGTTAATTATGATGCTTGTCCTAGTTAGGACATTTGGTGAAGCATGAAACATAGATAGCTAGCTCGGGGAATTGTTGGTTAAGAATGGCAATCCTAATTCTAGAACTTCTAAAACTTGTTTGATAATTCCCCTTGGATATTAGGTTGTATTGACGAGTCTCCAAGGAGTGACATATGATGGCTTTTTAATTGTCCAAGACCAACTAATTGTTGGTCACAAAGAAGATAGGTGATTGGACTATGAATTATTGTTAGTAAACTATAGACCTTCTTTAACGAAATAAGTTAATTAGTAGACAAAGACAACTTCTCTTTTGGAAAAAAATTGATCCAAATCTAATAGGAATATGTAATAATGATTTATACTTAGTATTTATACCAAAGATTTACACCCAAGGGCTTTGGCTCATTATGAGATGATCTAGAGCCTCCATTTTTTGAAAAGATGAGTAGATTGGAACTAAACAATGAAGCAATGGAAAAAAACACACTCCATGGAAAGGTTGAATTTGTCCACTTCTCTCCTCGTAGTGCCAAATATTGAAGGATAATCCTTAATGGGCTTATCATCATCGGTCGTAATAGTCCCTACAAGGCACTTGTCCTCTGAATAGTAGTAGAATACTTCACGGGTGCACCATGACATAACATAAGTTAGTGGGAGTTTACCTTTATTGGACCAAGGTTGATACCTATTGGATCATGCTTATTGCATTTATAAAGAAGACCTTAGAGATACACGTTCTAATGTTTAACTTTCTCTTTGAACATTAACCTTAACAATGACAATTAAAACATTAGTACCAACCTAGATCAAATCTCTTTTCACTCTATAATAGGTTTGCATCTCAAGAGATTTGATCCCTCTTAATGCTTGCTAGAGGCTGGAGTTAAGATGGATATAGGCTGGTTTAATTATTAGCCTTTAAATATACCACATTAGATAAGAATACCATGGGAAAAACCATGGATTAAGAATACCATGAGAAAAAACATGGGTTAGTCTCAATTTTTTTTAATTAATTTAATTTTGTTTTATTTTGACCAAGCCAAAATGTTAAGCATTACAACATCTTTACTGTACTAGGTTGGAGAGCACCTATGAGAAACATAACCAAAGTGGAATAAAGAAGAATCATTAAAAAATAGTACCCAACATCTTTTTCTCATAAGTTTAAAGTATTCTTTCAATTTTCAAAATGAATAATATAAAATAAATTATAGTTTATGCCAAGAGGCATGTCTATTTTAGAAATGGCCATCCAAAATTTAAATTTAATTATGACTGATTGTTAAGTGGAGGGTGGAGATTTAAACTCCATAGAATATGCTGGAATATTTATAGTAACATAAATAAGGGTTAAGAATTATCTCCAAGGTAGTTATGCTATTTCAATTAATTTATTTTAAATTAATTAATTAAAGAAAATGTCATATCAACAAGCTATGGTTTTGGGCCATGATATTGTAACAAAAACTATTTACAAATTAAGAATTGCCATGGTAAAGTTAGGTGAATTAATTATAATGAGCATTTACCAATAATTTAATTTAGGTGTAGTCTAACTTATAGACGAAATGACCCTTTTTAGTGCATTTTTTTGTGGTTAATTTTAACTAAAATTAAGCAAAATTTTTAAAAACTTGAGTTTAAGTTGTTTAATATGTAGAGTGTCTCAAGTTTTTGAGGGAGCTCAATCCATTTATATATTCAAAAATGTATTTTAAATAACAAAAAGTCACAATATTACTATTTCATGTATAAGTTAGACTAAGTCTTTAATTTATATAACTCCACTAATTTTTAAAAATATTTTAAAACAATAATCATTATTTTATAGTTTCAAATAATAATATATACAGATTAAAATTTGATTTAATTTTAAAAATATAATTTATTCAAAAATATTAACACTCTCACCATTAAATTCTTTTTATTATAATTTTTAAACCTCCATAAAAAGGGATACTTGGAACTTTTCAAAATTATGGAGGGGATACTTGGAACTTTCAAAATAATTAATTGGTAAAACTTGACTATTTTATTTAGATCTCATGTCAAGGAGAACTTGACTATTTATTTAAATAAATTTATATTATTATTTTTATTTTAAATTTATTAAAGATTACTTTTAAATTTAGTGTAACTGTTTTGAAAATTACAGCTTCAGCTAAAGTATTTAACTTTGAGTTAAAGTGAAAGTTTCACTTTAATAAGGAGAATTTTAATAGTAAAATTTTATACCGAAGAATTTAGATCTGTTTTAAAGTAACTCAAAAAATATCCCAAAAACCAAACCCGCTTTCCTTGAAAACTGAAAAACCACCTGTATTCAAAAGAAATCAATTCCCATACAAATATAAAATAATTTAAATATATGAAGATATAAGATGCATAAAATAATTTAAATATTTGAAGATATAAGATGCATTTATATTAATACTTTTTTATTAAATAAAAAATGCTTTAGAATTTAGTGGACACTTCATCAAAAGTCAAAACTCAATGCTGGGAATTTTAATAATAAAATTTTATAATTAAAAATTGGATTTATTTAAAATGGAGTTGTCTATAATGCGATTTTTTTGGAGATTCTGGTGACGGAATCCACCAGAGGAAATTGAAGTTAAATTTGATTTGTTTTAGTTAAAATGGTTTTTTAACTGCATATTTGGATTCAGCACCCTGAAAAACCCGTGAGACGCTTTGATTGTACATAAACTAACTATCAAACTCAGGATTCCAATAAATTACTGCCGGATTTTGACTGGAAAAACCCACCAGAAAAACTTCAAAAAATGGCATTATAAACCACTGCATTTAAAATAACTCAACTCAAATTACTTACCGAAAAACCACTCTTCTCACAGGGAAAAACCGCCTTCATTCAGAAAAAACAAATTTCATGCGTAAATTTATCTTATCCGTCCTATTGACAAAAGAAACCAGTCTCGCGCCCCGAAAAAACCACCCTCCCCTAAAATAAGCCATAAATTCCACCTGTGATGGTGTTATACTCGAGAAGAAAAGTCTTCAAAAAGCATTTTCATAGACGTGTCAAGACGACAGTGACCATCGGTAATTACCCGCCAGTTGAGATAAAACCAAACACTGACCAATGTGGTCTAAATCCAATTGAACGGATCGATGAGACCGGATCGGACAGGAAAGGACAGCCCCTCGAAATTCATTGCATATATTGTGCAAAGCTTGCGTGGCTGCCACACAATCTAATCTATTCTCAGAATTGCGCGAGGTTCGGAAGGGTTCTAAAAAAACTGCTAAGGAGATCGAGATTTTAAGGATTTTCATATGGTTTTACGGACGCAAGAAGTCAAGGGTTTGAAGATTTGGCTTTAAATTCGGAGAATCGAAGGCTCAGATGAAGATTCATGGTTTTGAAGTCGGAAGGGTTGAGCTTTGGGTTTGAAAAGTCGGAGATTTAACTGTTCGAGGGTTTAAAGACTTGGGAGAGTTAAATTTCAGGTTTCAGGGTCTGAATTGGAAGTTTTCGGATGTTTGAAGACCAAGCGTCCTAAACTTTGAACAGTTATAGTTTTGAAGTCGGAAGGGTTGAGCTTTGGGTTTGAAAAGTCGGAGATTTAAATGTTCGAGGGTTTAAAGACTTTGGGATAGTTAAATTTCAGGTTTCAGGGGCTGAATTGGAAGTTTTCAGATGTTTGAAGACCAAGCCTCCTAAACTTTGAAGAGTTAGGAGGCTTAAAGGCTGAAGGTGTTCAGATTTTGAAAGAGTTTGACGGGCTTGGCCACCATGAAGCAGTTTGGAAGACAAACGGGTTCTCTCATGGAAGTGAGACTGTTTTGCTGGGAAGGGATTTGTAATTCTCCTGAGAAAGGAAGAAAGTGCGACCCGAAATGTATAATAGAAGCGTGCCCGGATGTTGAAGATTATCAAGTATCTACAGGAACAGGCCACGTTGTTGCAAAAGTGTTTTTTAAAAGCTGGGAATTGGCGGTCGAAGGTCTGGTTTTCCTGTGGGAGCAGCGTTTATTAGGAACTCACGGCTGGACGCCCGAACTAATTTTCGCAGAGCGGCCCGTCATTATTAAAACTGGCTGTCGATTGCGAGGGATTTTCATGAATTACCTCAAATCTCTGCCTCAGGGAGAGGCCGCGAAAAAGTGCAAGAATGAAATCGATGCTGTGGACAAGGAGATCCGCAAGGCTGCTTCGACTCTGAGGAGAAAGATTTCTCTGAAGAAGTATCACGAGTTGGAGAGTTTGAGAGAGGGTCTCAAGGTACAGAGGAATTTGCTCTCGAAAAAGCTTGAGGAGTTTGAAAGAGCTCTGGAATGTTTGCAGCTGTATTTGATTCACGAAGATGGGGACAGTGTCATTGGGCATGTTGATTCTGCAGACGAGAGGCCAGTTTTCGTGCTGGGGAAAGGCTGGACGTGGCATCAATTACATAATATTCTCCTCAGGGAGTGCAGTCGTCTCGAGTCGGCGTTGCCCATGTATTCCAGCAGATGGGAAGCCATTCAGCGAGTCCACATGCACCAGGTTTTTTGATATTTTTTGTTTTACTGACTGTTTTTCAGTGTTTCTTCCCACTAGTGAAACACCACCCCTTGTTAGATGGAGTGACTATGTAACTCCGCATCGTGTACAGTGTATGCGGACAAGACCCACGGAAAACCTCGGTAATCATCCCCACTTACCTTTAGACTGCAGCCTGGTAGTTTAACTCACTGTTTTCTTTACTTAAATTGCTGTTTCTAGGCAAAATTTTGTGCAACGTCAAGTGATAGCAATCGGTTTGAGCTTCTGACCTTGGCCACTGCCATCAAATAACTAACACCACTTGGCCAAAGGAGATTGGCGGGATCTCTGTTTGTTGATAGCTTTGCATCGACCACTAGACCACCCACTTCAGCGATGGTGAGAACGTCGGTGCTTAATAAGCACGCAGTGACGTTTAAGACACGAGCTTATCCACCTCATAACCAAAATCAGCCTTTGCTGTTGGCCAAATGTTTGCACTTTGCTGGTTTCTGCTACCAAGTAACTACTTTACTGCCTTCGGTGATCAACGATAGGCAATTGACCTAGTTTTTCAAGGCTAAATGTAACATCATATAATATTTGGAATTCTTACATACTAGAACTAAAACGGACCTCACTTTCTCGTAAGGTAAGATTATTGTCAAACCTAGACTAAATACCGTTTGACTTATATGGTTTGAATTGTTTATATTAAGTATTTTGATTAATTGTTTCCTAAGGGCAAAGGGGCCACTGGATATGCTGAGCTTTACTCCTGGAGGGAGAAGGCTCAATATACCGGGATAATATGGAAGAACCTTCTTGTCAATTCTAGAGAGAAATGATTTTCTTTGCATCAAGCCCTTGTAAGACTAGGATATTCGGAGTGTCAAATCTGAATGCTTCTGTTGCTGATCACTGTGATCATTCTAATTAGTCTAATTAAATATAATCAACCAATGGTGTCTCTTTCAAACAGTCACACACTTTCATCACGACCTGACCCCGCAAGATCTATTTAAACCATTTCCTATAACTAAACATAATTTATTAATCTATCAGTGACATTTCATTCTAGTGGTCACACCCCTTCATCATGACCTTACCCCTTAAATTCTATTTATACCATCTACCTTTGTTTTGTTTGTATGGCACTGCATTCATGTCAATTATCTCGTTTTGTTTGGTTCATAGCAATTGATATTAGAGTTGGCTTGTGGTTAATTTTTGCTCTACTTGTAGCAAAAAATGGTTGTTATGCTTGATTACGAGACCCAACTTTGTGTAGGGAGATAAGAGATGAAATTATTATAAGTAGTTTAGAATTGTGCATGTGTGCACATACATACACACATATATCACTTAGCTCCAACATGTAGCTCAAGTTGAAGTTGAGCTAAGGAGGTCATGAGGTTGAATCCATTTAGGTCTCTCGAGGTTAGCTAGACATGCTTGCTAGTGACACTTGCCGTGGGCGCCATTCATGGGATGTGAAGGACTGTCTAGAGAGCTCCTTGAAGAAGATGTTGGTAACTCTATGTGTGCATGTGTGTTTCCCCAAGGGTTAGCTTGATTGGTTGAACAATCCACCCAAAGTCTGTTGCCAATGACGGGGGTATATCTCATTCAGTGAGGAGGGCATATCTCATAGGTTCAAATTGGATCGAGTCTCTTGTGGTTAACAATGACTACTATGGTTAGTGATTGATTTGATGTTCATTTGGATATTCTGGGGAGGAGTGGGGGATCTTGTGAGGTTTTTCTTGGGGCGTGTGTGTGCATTTTTTATTTTAACTTATTTTAATTTTGTTCTCAATGAAATACATATCTTGGGAAAACCATTGGGCATTTCCTAGAAACTTGAGTCTTTGTTAACATGGGTAAACATTATACTCATTAAGAGTTTAGCATGTCACTTGTAGTGATTTAAACTGGGTGGGAAGTATAATAGTCCTCACAATTGTTTGAGCTAGACCCAATTGACACACACACACACACACACACACACACACACATATATATATATGCATGTGTGTATTATAATATATGATAATATGTTTTTTGTTTTGCAGAATGCATTTCTTGAGGGAACCCATTTGGCACTTCCCCTCATTCTTAGAATGGTACTTAGGGTAAACTAGGTACACACACAAACATATTTGATATTTATTTGTGTAGACCCATGAGTTAGTTCGATTGTTTAAACAATCCACCCAAGGCACGTTGTCAATGAGTGGACCACAGTTCATAGGATCAAATTGAATTGAATCTCTTGGGGTTAGCAAAAGTGATTGTGGTTGGTAGTTTAGTTGTTGTTCATTTTGATATTTTGGAGAAGACAGGGGGGTATCTTGTAAGATATTCCTTGGGGTGTGTGTGTGTATTAACATTTTTTATTTCCAAGGAAAGCCTTGTAGTAAACCTTTGGGCACTTGTTGGCATTTCGTTGATGAAACCACTTAATGGCTTGAGTTATCTTATTGAGCTCTCTCTCTCTCTCTCTCTCTCTTGATCTATATATATATTATATATATATATATATATTATATATATATATTATATTAATGTTCTTATATATATATAAAGAACATTATACATATATATATATATATCCAATCTTTTGCTCTTGAAGTCTTCCTCCATGGATTGACCTGAGAACCTTTCAGTGGTTAAACTAGTTCATGAATGAAATTAAGGAATTGACCCGAGCTTTTCGAGATGCCCCTAGTAACCAACGAATTGCAAGTACTTTTCCTCGGGTTATAAAACGTTATTTTGTCGAGTCAGATTATCGTCAGAGCTTAATTAGAGGATCCATACGCGCTAAAAGACGAAAAATTATGATATGGAAGAGGGATCCTCTACAAATCCTCCATCAGGAATTATTTGATTAATTCTGATGTCTAGTTCTTATTAATAAACGTCTCAACTCACGACAATCATGTCGATTATGAAAACCTAGAGGAAGAATCCCAATGATATTAGCTTCTCTCCTCATATATGATATCAAGCTACAAGAAAGAAATTCTTATTAGTCGAGCCTAGCCTATCATGAGGGGGTTGAGGATATGGTGGAGGCTATTGAGGTGGATATGGAGGAGGATATCACATTGTTCCAAAAAAGCATACTTCTAGATAAAAAATTGTAAAAATGTCTGGAAGGGAAAAGCATACTATGCATTGTTTCATGCCATAATTAAACATGTACACTTAAGAAATTTGTTGGACAAGATCTATATATCAAGAAATATGTTGGACAAGATATATATATATATATATATATATATATATATATCAAACAGAGAGAGAGAGAGAGAAAGACCTATCCTCCTTTGCCTTCCAAGCCCCCCTTGTTGAGCAAATGATAAGTTTGTCAAGCAAGGAGATGTTGTTGAGCAAAGGAGGAGAGGTTTGCTTAGCAAGGAGAACATTTTTGAGCGAATAATCTAAATATTTGTGACATTGGCTAAGGGGTAAATAGCTAAGCATAAGGGGTTGAGTGCTTGATAAGGTGCATAGGGTTGGTGTTCAATAAGGTGCATTGGGTTGGTGCTTATGCGTACGTTGCATGTGGTGGTTGATATGCAAAAATTGAGTATGTGACTAGACATAATGTCAAGCACATGGGGGGGCAACATCTTAAGTAGGTGAGCTCGCTTTCATTGAGCAATGGAAGACGAGAAGAGTTGGAAGAGGTGACAAACTTAGCCAAGTTTTAGCTTGTTGAACAAAGGGAGATGAATACCTTGCTTAAAATTTAGTCCTTGGTGCAAGAGCAAAAGCCTTAATTGGTAGAAGGGCTGGCTACTTAAGGTTGGAATGTCAGGCAAAGGAGACATTCAATTTTTGAGCAAAGGACTAACTTCTAAGGCTTTAGTGAGCAAGGCATATGGTAGACTTCTAAAAGGTTGAGGAAATGTCATTGATGTTTCTTTGAATGTGGAGGAAGACTTGAAAGGTCCAAGGAAGAAAACTTGATAAGTAGGTGGATTGTGAGAAGTTTGTGAAAAATCAATAGCTAAAACATTGGGGTAAATGGGTGAGAAACCATTGGAAAATATGATGGGAATTTCTCTGGTAAGGGAAACCCACAGGAACTTGACCAAGCCAATTTGAGTAAAAAAAGCTTTTGGTTTGATAAGAAAGCTGCCACCTGATACCATGTAACTTGTCGACAATTGTTAAGAGAAATTGTAGTTATTTACTAGCTTAAAGAATGATTAGGAAGCCTACAACTGAGGAATGAAATTAGTTTGCCTTTTGTAATTAATTCTTTGATAGCTTAAAAGGAAAGGTGGAGTTGCAATAATAGAGGGGGATTTGTGAGATACGTTTTTGGACCTTGTGGAATGTTGTTAAACTTTTTAGAGCATGAGAGTTGAGAACACTGTTTATAAAACAAGGGAGCAAATCTTATAGGAATTCTATGTAAAGACATCAAGAGAAGTTGAGCGAACAACCATTAGGTGAAGCCAACAAAAGGGGCTATTTGTTCTAAGAAGATTCTAAAGCATATTGAAGCCATGCTAAGATTG
The DNA here is from genome assembly GCA_000404065.3 of Pinus taeda. Classification (NCBI taxonomy): domain Eukaryota; kingdom Viridiplantae; phylum Streptophyta; class Pinopsida; order Pinales; family Pinaceae; genus Pinus; species Pinus taeda. Next base: position 130,459 of record APFE031592092.1, on the reverse strand, counting down.
TGAAAACTTTGTAAGATTCTAGGATTCTTACACAAAATATAGATGGTTTGTGAGTGTTGTAACAAGGTAGATAAGAAAGCTGTTGGGGTAGATAAGGTAGGTTTGATAAGAAAACTGCCACATGATACCATGTAACTTGTCGACAATTGGCAAGAGAAACTCTAGTTATTTAGTAGCTCAAAGAATGATTAGGAAGCCCACAATTGAGTAACCAACTTAGTTTGCCTTTTGTAATTGTTTTTTTGATAGATGGAATAGAAAGGTGGAGTTGCAATAATAGAGGGGGATTCGGGAGATAGGTTTTGGGAGCTTGTAGAATGATGATACACTTTGTAGAGCATGATAGTTGAGAACACTATTATAAAACAAGGGAGCAGATCTTATGGGATTTCTATGCATAGACATCAAGAGAACTTGAGTGAACAGGCACCAGGTGAAGCTAACAAAAGGGATAGTAAGAGAGGTCACTTGGTTCTATTTGTACCAAGAAGACTCCAACGAATATGGAAGCAATGCTAAGATTGTGGAAGAACTTTGTAAGACTTTAAAAGGCTTAAACAAAATGCAAATGGTTTGTATGTGTTGTAACAAGGTAGACAATGCCATATAGTTGAGAGTTATTTTTCAACTTAGAATGCATTTTCTCTAGTCGAAGATTGATGTGTTTTGTGTAAATCAATGTGTGAAATCATTCTTATGTTTTGTTGTTTGCTTTAGAGCATAGGACAATGATATGACCACAAAAATATTAAAGATTCCAAAGTGGAATTAAAATTTGTATAAGATCTGTTTTGAGTGCCATTGCGAGATTTTGAATCTCCTATTGGATATGAATTAGTTCGCTATTATAACGCCATGTTTGTGTTTAATTACAATCAAGGTACTTGTTATATTGATGTATGTGTATGACCTAGATTCGTTAGCAATTTATAGAGGGTAGGGAACCGCTGTAAGGTCCTTTGGAAAGTCCAAGAAGACCAAGAAAGCCCAAGATGGGTGTTATAGATGCTAAACAAGCCCATAAGGAGGAGTTGAAAGAACATTTCAAACAAATAAGTGAAATATGGAAAATATATTTAGACATTGTTGAGGCAACTTCTCTTTGTTATAATGAAGGTATAGATTAAAGGGGTGGAGGATTAAGTGTCAGAACACTCTAGTTTTGATCAACATGAGGTGAGAGATGAAAACCCTTGTGCAAACCCTTTTAAAGTTAAGGCTAAGCTAAAGATATTGTCATGTTATGATATTGTAAATGTTGAAATGTTAGATAATTGAGTGAGACGATTGGAGGTTTATTTTGGCTATAATGGTTTTGATGATGCACAAAAGATTTACTTCACTATATTCAAAATGAGTGGGATGCCTTGTCAATGTTATGAAACAAATACATAAAAAACTATAAGTACACACCATGTACACCAATGTGAGTCTAGAGCACAACTCCCAGATAGATAAGAGAGATAAGTTACACAATAACTCCTTAATTAATAGGAAAACCAGAAACCTCCTCCCAATACCCAAATACATTCATTCATCCAAATCACATGACCTTAGTGTCTACATGATCTCTAAATATATCTATGTTATCGGAACCAAATTGGTGATCAAATAATAAAACCCTTTGGATTGGGAACTAGTAAAAAAATTAGACTAAAAAATTAGTCAACTAAAAACACAAAATATTCAAATTTTAAAGAAAAGCATTTATATTCATGCGCATCCGTATGCATCCAAACCATTTATACACAAACATGCAAAAGTTCTCATTTATATAACAAGTAAGAGTGCATATAACCAAAATAACACTTAGTGCAAAACATCGCTAAACCAAAATACATCAAGAAACAAACTCTAAATGGTCTCTATAGTCCAAAAATAAGGATGATCATTGATACTACAATACTACAACTACAAGTACTAATGGCCATCATCATAATCATCCTACTTATCTTCATGTGCAGAATGAGTAGCCTCTAAGTCTGCAATGGGATTCCGACTTGATTCCCTTGGCCTTGAAGGTGGTTCTTGTGATATCTCTCCTTGTGGAACCTGTGGAGGTTTGTTCAAGTTCAACTAGGAATGGTCTTCATTGTCAAATGCTGGTGCCTGACTCTCAACATAAGGTTTTACTGAACATAAACCATGTCGTTCAACAACTTTTGTTCCAAATGGTTCCTCTTTGTGGTGTGTATACACTAAAAAACACTCCTATTTTTCTCACACCTTGAAGCAATAGATGTCTAGCTCAATATCTGAATTGCAATTTTTTGCAATTTGGGGTACTAACTACCTAATTATTGCCACCAATATGTTGCAAAAAGGGTGGAAGCAAAGAAGTATTAGCAAATGAATTTGAAACTTGGACTAAACAATTACAATGAGTAATATAATTTGCAAATTTTGACATTTCTTATCTAGTGGATCCCTTGCTTTGCCTCTTATAGCCATAAACATGCCAAAGGAACTAGTATGCTCATTGAAATTCAAGAGCTTGGTATGTCTTTGATTTTGAATCTTGGGATCTTGGACCATGCACTCAATGCATCCCTATGCAATCCCTTTTTTACCTCACATTTGCCTTAATATCTGTAGTATATAATGGTACCTTCAAAGTTAAAAAACAAAAAAATATTTATCAGTTAATTTTGAATGTTTGGTAAAGCTTTTCTTTTGAATGACAACTTATAAGCTTTGAAAATCGAAATTTCATACCTTGGATTTAAGTAGTACTCAATTGCATGTAGAATTGCCTCAAATTTGGAGGAGAGGGAGGGGACCCACCAACGTAGTAGCCTGTAGGAGATTGATATTTTTCCTTGGGTCAGTTTTCAAGAAATTGATGCCCTAGGTGACCTAATGGGGCTAGACTTAGGGAAAAAGGTAAAAAAGGGTTAAAATGATCACCCCTTTTAAGGGATCAATGCCTAATACACTTGGGGATATGGAGTCAAGGACTATGATGAGTAAGAACCTGGTTTCTTGATCAAGGAGGCTCGGAAAGTTAGCTTCATCCAATGTTGAGAGAAAGAAAAGAAAAGTGACCTTTAAGCATTTATACTTCAAAGCAAACGATGAGGCAAACGATGCAAGCTTACCGAGACAAATAATCTCTAGGACATTTGATTCATATAACATTGGCCCAAACATTTAAATTAGCTAAAAAATGCTCAATTCCACATTTCGATCATGCAACAACTAGCCCTAATTTAACAGTATGCAACAACAAGAATAATAACATCAAAATTACTTACAATGTTATAGAGTATATCCAACCAACATTTCGGTCACAAGACAAAGCTCCAAGACAAGATAAATCTATACGTCAAAATTCTTCCATCTACAAAAAATGTCCTCCAACTAAAAAAATGCGAAGTTCTCTATGATTAGAGAGATCCCAAGTCAAGTGATGATCCAAATGAATGTATCTAACATCAATATATAACCTCCTAAGGAGTTTGAATTAGCCTATGGGCCAACATTAGCCCCTAATGATAAAATAATGTGCAAATAAAACCCCTATTGGTGACAAGCCCATCAAACTAACTCACATGTATAAAAATAAGCCTCACAAGGGGCCAAATAATCATATGTACATGTCATAGGGCCCTCCAAAGGCATAACAATATCCAGAAGTGCCATATTGAGGAATAAATTCCTCGGAATATAATGGACAAGGGGGTGGCCCCTTGTTCTCCAAGTAGAAGACCTGTGTTGCTCCTAGTGGGTTTGAGGGCACTTAAATGACCCCATGGGGCTCCATATGAATCGGAGATGCCTGTAGATCCTCTGTAGGGGTCCAGGTGGTGGAATGAATGCTGCTATGACATCGTACAAGTCCTGGGACACCTGCCAAGAGTGTGTGGCTCCTAAGGGGGCCTGTTGGGCATAATGAACCAAGCACATCACCATCATCCCAAAAGTATATCACTAGTAGTCTCTGAGCATCCATGAAGATCTGTGGAGTGTTGTCTGTTGCTGTGGAGGCCCATGACTCTCTATGCACACCCTACATGTGCCAATGTAGACCTCTAGGGGTTAGGATCCCATATAGGGAGACCAAACCAAATGAAAACCACCTGTAATCCCGCATAAGATCCAATGCATCCCCTAGGCTTCTAGTACAACCAATCATTAAAATAATAAGGTAAAAGAGCTTATAAATCATGGATAACAAACTGGCCACTTCATAATGGCATGCCCTTTCGTAGTGGGCTTTGGCATGTGCTAGTATCTCCAAGCTCCAAAAGGTGGTTAGCCGAGTACCTTATTAGATGGTTTCAACTCTTAAAGGGGATAGTATGTCTAAGGTACATCCCTCTAATGGGGGTGGCAAGTGACAAATAAGTGGAATGGAATAGGGAATGAGAGGGGCAATCCCGAGCCACATAGTGGGGCATAGGGGTAGCTAGATAAGGGGAAGCCCACACTTGGTTATGTAATGTGTAGGAGGGAACAATCCTGGTACATGAGGTGCACTGACTTTGATTTTTCAGTCTTCTTTATGTGCTTTTTGCCTTCTATGAATTTCTAATTAACTGCTCGGGGCTCAAAGGACAAGAGCATGATAGGTAAGATATAGCAGTGATTACCCCCTTTTAGGTAGGGCGGTTCATTGCCCTCCAGGGGTTGGGACAATCATGGGTTCCTACATGATAAAGGAGGCTCATCTAGGGCCTATGGAACCAGGGTGATGGCCATGGATTGGGGTAGAGCTCATGCATTGGCTTTTGCCCATGTGCTGATTATTTTGTCTCAATCATCTTTTTCATTTTGTGGTACAATTTCCTATTAAATGTGGATAATTATGCTTTTCACTTTTTCTTTTAATTGCTTCAACCTCCGAGTCATCATTCTAGGCCTGACCCAAGATGGGAGCAAGGGGATAAGGAGGTTGGCCCTATGTGGACCCAAATGGAAACGTGGATCCAGGTGGGAGAAAAGATGAATGGGGGTATAGGGAGTAGAAAGGGAGTAATATGTGCAGGTAACGGAGTGAGACCATGCAACCAAAGTCGGGGTTTCCCAAGTAGTACCACCCTAGAACCAAAAGGTCAATAAAGGAGATCCAACGGGACTAAGGTCCAAGGGTAACAACCAAAAGAGATCAAGGGGACGAGTTCACAAACTAAGCCCACTCTTTCTGCCAAATCCCCCCATCAATCCACGCCCAGAAGTATCCATGATAAGTAAACCCAATACTCAATTACCAAATGATAAGATATACCTTTAGATTCGGGAGGCCCACCTTCAAACATCCAATCAATGTAGGTGGGTGAGGGACCACATGGTTGGCTCAAGTCGCAGAGAAATAGCACAATGAGCTAGTAGGAGGCATCAAGGCACTGCTGGCTACCGACTGAGGCTCATCATGGAGAAAAATTTCTCCCGGGGATATCACCCACAAAGTGGTGGGTAACAGGCCCTTTGAGGAAAAATACAAACAGAACAAAAGTTGGAAATGATCCAATTGATTAAACCCTCTGCATATCCATTCGTCAGTCTTGCTTGGTTAATGATGGATCCTTCTCCTTTGCCCCCTTTGCCCTCAATTAGATGACCTCCACATGTATAGACACATAGACCTGTGCGAAAGTACCTTCCTGAAGCTACAAACATCAACATTCTCCATGTGAAATCCATTGAGGTTGGAATCATTCTAAAATATCCCAAAATAATTAATGTTAATGTTAAAATTTTTAAGTATGAGAAAGAAAATGAATTTTTAATTTTCATCTTTTTACTTTAAGAATTTAATATTTTCATTGACTGCTAGGCTATGTATCTCATGAGATGAATCATGGGAAATGAAAACAACATATTTCCCCTTGTTTGCTTGATGGAAAATAGTGACTCTTGAAAGCTCAATCCCCTAACTCACTTTTGAAAAAAAAGAGTTAAATGACCAAAATTTTTGTTATGAGCTAATAATGATAAAGATAGAACGATAGTCACCTAAAGTTATCATGATAATTTTGATAATAACTGCATAAGTGCACCACCTGCAAGCAATTGTGTCATTATCTTCTTGGTAAAGAGAATTCTTTCTACTAAGCACAAGTTGCTGCATTCTTTGAATTCCCAATCAAACATTTAAAAATATCATCACCTGAAGTGGGCATCATACAGGCTGCAGTTCCATTTAGTTATCAAATACACAAAAGGAACTTTCAACAAAGTGGGCGATCTTCTTAGCTGTCCTCCAGCTAAGGTTCTCAGTATTCTTGACATTCGGTGCTCTGCATATGATGATTGGAAAGAGATTTACTTAATTGATCCTTATTTTCTGTTTGGTCCTCGAAGCTTTAGTCAAACGACTGTAATTTAGTATAAGTTGAGAGGTGGGTTGCTGTCTAAATTGATTAAGGTTTGTATCTCCATCAGAAAAGTTAGGCAATTCTTGATTAATAAAATACTGCAACACCTTCAATGATATTTTTTTCGTTGACAATCAATAAGGGAAGAAGTGCAAGGTTATAGATTTGTTCCAGAGGGATAAATTGCCA
>APFE031592092.1:76606-123608 GCA_000404065.3 Pinus taeda | reverse complement strand
AATGAAAAGGAGAGGTTGGGTTGGTTGCTCAAATTTGATGTTCCATCACAAATTGGACAAACAATTGTTGCACTGGAAACTTAAAATGCAAATAAACTGAAATTTCTAACTTAGCATGCACAGTGGAAAATAAATAATAAATCTAAAGATAAACACATTCAACACATAGAACACAAGATATACCCAGAACACCCCAACTCCCGGGAAAACTTGCAACTGTGTGTGTTTTCTGTTAGCTCAGAAAATGATAAATTTTCCAGAGATTTATACAGCAAGAGAATGCTTCCCTTCTTTAACAAACTCTACTCTATAACTGATCTGAATCAAAGGCAAGGCAACCCCTGTGTAAAGCTTGCACATATCCACTCTTTTATGCACAAATGCGCACTGTACCACTGCACAGGTCGATCTATCCTTGCGCACTATACGACCGTGCAGGTCGATCTATCCTTGTGCACTGCAACTCGCTGTATGGTCACATGGGTTCTGAGCTAGGCTAAGGCTATTTAGACTCTTCCTTCCTACCTCTCAATTCTTGACCTGATCGCTGACTGCTGAGAACCCTTCTCTTGCCAAGCCAATCATACAATCTCTATGCTCATTGAATTGACCACTTACTCGGTTTGTCTCCTCTTATAATCTCTACCTCAATTCTAACATCACTCTCAATTCCTGAGAGTAAATCTTGATGAAGGGCTAGGATTAAATCATAAGTTAACGTAGGATTTTTAAAATTTTCCCAAGTATAACATTAGGAAATAGTTGAATAAATTAATATTCTACTAAAGTCGCTGTCTTGTGGGCCCCTCTGCTAGCCTTAACACCTAGGTAGGGAGAACCCTTACTTGTCTACTCCAATCAACGACACTAATCTTTTCTCTGTTAGAAAATCAGAAAGGCAGAGAGATTTTCTTATACTTGATAATTCCTTGTAATGTTCTTGATTTCTTATTAGATTTCTTTATATTTTCTTTCTTTTAGTTCATCAAGCAATTACCAAAGCAATAACACCAGGGTTATGGGGGAGCGTGCCCCCTGAATCCTCTCCTAATTCGCACTCCACTTGGGAGCTACCTCGGGAGTGCGCTCTCGAAGGGAGCGAATTTTGGGAGTGTGCTCCCTTTAAAATAATTTCACTCCTTGCTTTTGAGGGAGCGATTGGGAGAGATCGCTCCTTGCACGCTCCCCTTCACTCCAGGAGCGATTTTTTAAGAGGGGGAGTGGTTGGGGGGCGATCGCTCCCTCTCTTAAAAAAGCACTCCCGTTGGCGCCGAAAAAAGGCCGTGTGACGAAGAGAAGGAGGCGACGGTCGACAGGGGGAGAGGGAGATGAAAGGGAGGGAAGGGGAGTGGGAAAAGGTTAAAAGGATCCTCTCCCCTCCCATTATTTACCCATTTGTCTAAGTTCTAGAGAGAGAGATTTTGGAGCTTGGAGAGAGCAAGAGAGAGGAGCGAGCAAGGGAGATTGGAGCTTGGGGTTGAAGGCCAAAGAGGTAGGATATACACTCTAATCTAGCATTTTTGTTTTTCTATGTTCATTGCTAAAAAAAGTCTTTATTTCCCATTCCCATTCCTCCATTTTTTTGCAGACTCAAAACTTCAAACATCATGGCTATATGGCTTGGCATTTTCTTCTTGTTGGTTCCTTTTTTGGTTATTATGGTGTTGAAGAGTAGAAGGAGGAGGGTTGATCATGATGAAGAAGAGGATGAAGAAGTGGGTTATAGTGGATTTGATGAAAACCCTGGAGAGAAGTACCTTGGTGAGGAGGAAGAGAGTGGACACGATGACGCCCAAAAACTAAGAAGACCAAATCCCATTATGAAAATATGTTCCTAGGTATGAAGCAGGGAAAGGGGGTGGAACCACTAAATTTACATGCAACCATTGTAACAAAATTTACACAGGTTCATACACCCGTGCCAGAAGGCACCTCTGTGGGAAAAGGCCATGGTATGGAGATAAACCAATAGGAATCAAAGCTTGTTTAAGTGTGTCAGCGACAGAAAGAGCCAAATACATAAGGGAAGAGGAGGAAGCCCAATACAAATCTAAAATATCAAAGGGTTTCTTTCAACATAGCTCACAATCACATGCACAAAGAAATCTTCCAACATCCTCCCATGACAGTGGATATGGAGGCACATGAACAAACATCTCTTTAAGGCGTAGAACCATATCAGGTTTCCTTGATGAAGGGTGTAGAAATAATGTGGATTCAAAAATTTATTGGTTTCTCTATGCATGTGGGATACCATTCAATGTTCTTCACTCACTTTATTGGCATGAAATGGTTTTTGCCATAAATGATGCCCCCAAAGGGTACAAGAGCCCTGGGTATTACAAGGCTAGAACTGTTGGACTTGATCATGAAAAAGAAAAAATATCACATTCTTGGAGTAGAATGACAAATTCTTGGACTGAGCATGGGGTGCCCATTGTATCTGATGGATGGGCAAAAAAGTAGAAGGCAAGCCATTGATAAGTGTTCTTGCTGTGTCTATTAGTGGTGCCATCTTCCTTTCGGCATATGATTACTCAGAGAAGTTCAAGATCAACATCAACATTGCAGAACCATTACTTCTAACAGTTGAACATATTGGGCCATACAATGTCATCCAAGTCATCACTGATAATGCTGCTAATTGTAAGTCAGTGGGAGCTATTATTGAGGATAAATACCCGAACATATTTTGGTCTGGGTGCTTGGTTCACACATTGAACGTTTTGATGCATGATATTATTAAGAACAAAACCTAACAATACAAATCATTGCAATACACACGAGCTTTTCCATTGTTCCTCAAGATTTGCGCTGTTGAAGATTGCCAAGACGAGATTTGCTAGCTATTACCTCACCTTCAGGGACCTTTTGAAGGTAAGAGAGTCATTGGCTAGCATGGTATCAAGTCCACACTAGCAGGTATTAAAGGGCAGGGCTACAAATGTAGTTGACAAGCAAGGTTTTGAACAGGTGGAGGAGACCGCTCTTGATGGTCTGTTTTGGGCACATGTGAGGCAAGTATTGCAATTCATGAAGCCCATTTATAGCATGATTCGTTTTGTAGATGCAGATAAACCAATGATTTGGGGGTGTATGAGCAGATGGATACCATGTTGGGGCAAATAAAAGATATTGTTCAGGAAGATGATCCCAACTTGTATACAATGATTCACAATTGTGTGTGTACACGGTGGAATAAACTTAATGTTCCACTACATGCCTTGGTGTATATCCTTATGCCAAAATACTACTGTCCATCTTGGTTGGGCCAACTTGCACTTGGGGGTGGGGTTAGGGCCAAACCCCATACAGATCCAGAGGTACAAGAAGGATAAATGAAAGCATTAGACAAGCTTGTCCCTGATAGGGAAGAGTGTGCTAATCTGCGTCTTGAATTAGGCAGATACTTCAGTTGCACTAGTTTGTTTGGTTCTTTGCATGTAATGGAAGATAGAGACAAATTTGATGCTCTCACATGGTGGGAAGCATATGGAGGCATGGGAATTTTGCCAAAATTGGAAAAAAAAGTTTTCTCATAGGTTGTAAATACTTCTTCTGTAGAGAGGTGTTGGACCACTTACAACTTCATACATAATGTGAGAAGAAATATACTCAATGAAACTGGGCAGAAAGCTTGGTTTATGTGCACTACAACTTGAGGTTGTTGAGTCATTATTGTGATCAGGCTTATGAGGATCCAATATATAAAATTTGGGACAACCACCCACAGGACGATAATTTGGAGGATGGCACTATGCATATGGAAGAATTGGAAGCAAAACCTTTGAGAGATGATGATGAAGCAACAACAAACATGCCACCCCCACTATCTAGCAGCAGTGCCCATGCTCGAGTTTCAACTATTGTTCCTTTGCTATCATCGCATCCATCTACATCGTCATGCGGAGGGCATATGCCTGTTGGTTTTGGTCGTGCAACTATGCGGGAGGAGACTCCTAGAAGATCACCAATACCACGACTTGCTCATAAATTAGACATTTTTCATGGCGGCAAGAGGAAGCTGTAGATAATAGATTTACTTGTCTTTTCTACTAGTTTTTATAAATGTTGACTCTTTCATATTTATTATTATATTTTTTGTAAACAATATATGACAATTTAAGTTTGAAGTTTGAAGTTGGCAATTATAACTCATTGGTAATGAATTATGAATATGATGCTTCGTGAAAGTTGAAAGTTGTTTCATTTCATGTTAGATATTCTTTGTTGTAATGGTTTACACTTAGCTTACAAGTACAACTTTGGTGATCAATGATGATAATCCTTAATATATTGAATTTTGAAAGCTTGAACTTTAAGATTGATGAATCATGAGACTCAATATGTTGTATGTTACTATAACTTGTGGACGTGGTTGATGAAGATTTATACTTCTAGATGATTGATGTTATATGGTTCAATCTATGGTTTTTAATGTCTTTTTATATTTAATTCATCATCTACAGCTTTGTTGACATATATGATCAAAATATTAAAAAATATATATTATATAAAAATTCGCTCCCAAACTGGGAGCTTCTGAAAATGTCACTCCCGCTCCCAAGAACCTTGAATAGCACGTAAAACAATGGACACCAGATATAGGCTCACAACTAGGGTAAAAGTTAAAACCCCTCTCTAGGGAAAATCCCCTCTCTAGGGGAAAACCCAAACAATAGTTCTTCCTTCAAAAGTTTTTCTGGAAATGTTCCAAGACTCTAGACCTTGACACAAACTTTTCTCCACACCAAGTCAGCCTTCCTTTTCTCTTGCAAATGAACCTACTTGACCTGGCAGCAACATCATCGGTAGCAACACTTTCTTTGACCTTGTCTTGGAGACTTCAATCTTCACTGGAATATTTCGATCTTCACTTAGAAACTTCAATCTTGGCCCAATACAACTTATAGAGGCAGCAACAGCCAATAACATCAACTTCAACCTATACTTTGATCTGACAGCAACAAGATGCAACAACTGGCTACGACATCAACAAGAGAGTTTCGATCTTCCAAACTAGGGCATGAGAGAGAGAGATAGATGCACCAAAACTTAGATCTTCCTTCCTTCCTTCTCCTAGACCAAACTCGCACTTCTTTTGCTTCCTTCCTCTATTTCGCACTTTTTCCAGCTTCAAGGAGATATCGAACTTGCTTGTTGTGAATGTTCTCCAAATGGAATTCGAACAGCTCTATATGTAGGCTTTGGGTGAGGTCGAATAGCCTTCTTTGAGGCTGACTTGATCATCTTAATGCCAACTTGATGTGGAGGTAACATAATTCATATTTGACTCAATATTTAACCTTTTTACATGATTCAAAAGTGCAAGAAGGGTCTCCTCAAAAGTACAATGACTCTATTGACTCAGAATAAATCCTAAAAGTCCTCAATGGGGACTTTGACCTAAAACATGATGACCCAAGCATGAAAGCCATGCTTTAATAAATAATAATAATAATAATAATAATAATAATAATAAATCTTTTCTTTATTCTTTTGACAAGTACATTACATGATTACTCAAATACATTAATAAAGACCGAATTTCCAACATTCCCTTCCAGTCAATTAATTACTAAGCATCAAGGAGCTATTTATTCATTATATAATGGAGAAGACGTAAGATTCCTTCTAAGGAAATCTCCCAAATGACCACAAATTTCTGTTTTTTTTTTTCAATGACTCTTTGAGTTAGACATTTTGTCAAACATATCACATGTATATTGCTGTAGGTATTTCTGTGTAGTTTTAATTTTCCCAAACAGTGGTTTTCAATGGTCTAATGTCTCTAAATGTTGGTCCTCAACTTCAGCACATAATAGCAAATAATTTCATGAGAATGAACAATGTGAATCAGAGTATAGAATGTGCCTTCCTTTATTTAAAATATCAGTCTACAATAACAGAGCATGTATTCATCAAAGTGCAGCACTTTAAACATATCTATATCAGAAGCATAACTCAGAAATAAATACACAGTGTAACCTGGTTACAATAAGCTGCTGGTTCTTTCATTCTGTGTGCCACAAACACATGAAATACCGCCATTATGTTTCAGTCCAACTTGTCCCTCTTACCTACAGATTTTACTTCAGCCATTAAACTGAACTCATCCTTCTGTCTGCACTTAAACCTTGGTCACTGAGTTTCTGAGTGCAATGGTTCTCCCTCAGCAGAATGGTCTTGGTCTCCTGAGCTGGAAATGTAGAAGCACGTACAACAGAGAGAGGGAATCTCGTCCCTCAAATATCAGCATTTGCCGCTCTTCTCCCACTAGTTCGTTCAGCCAGAGAGGCTAGGAATGTGTGGCTTCCTTCATCTGAGAATCCTGGCTCCTTTAATGTGATAGGACTCCCCAGCATAGATTATATGCCCAACACTTTATCCATAGATATGGGTGCCACTGAAGGGAGGAATAAAAACTTCGACCCACAAGAAGAAACTCGACCTGCAGTGGAATACCAGAGGAACACACTTTTTTCAAGAGAGGAACTCGACCTCTGAGCTTAAGCTTTTTTTCTGAAGCAGGTCCTCGATATATGACAGAGATAAACCCTTAGGAAAAACTTCAGATTTGGCTAGTTCGTTCAGCCAGAGAGGCTAGGAATGTGTGGCTTCCTTCATCTGAGAATCCTGGCTCCTTTAATGTGATAGGACTCCCCAGCATGGATTATATGCCCAACACTTTATCCATAGATATGGGTGCCACTGAAGGGGGGAATAAAAACTTCGACCCACAAGAAGAAACTCGACCTGCAGTGGAATACCAGAGGAACACACTTTTTTCAAGAGAGGAACTCGACCTCTGAGCTTAAGCTTTTCTTCTGAAGCAGGTCCTCGATATATGACAGAGATAAACCCTTAGGAAAAACTTCAGATTTGGCTTGAGATGTCCACATGTTAAAAAATAAATAGAAAACACAATATCAGTGGTTAAAATCAAGTGATGACCCCCCAATGCTTCAATATCTCTTGCAAATCATCTTCTCCTTTGAGTTCCGATGGTGAAATTTGAGTGATTCCATTCTTTGAACCAGTTAGAGTGTATAGTTTCAACATTGAAACCAGCGATGGCAGCTAGGGTTTTCCTATACCTTAAACCAGTTTGGAAAAAGTCGGGATTAAATCCTGATTTTTCGATTTTTTTGGCTGGCCGATTAAATCGGCCGATTTTTTGCCGATTTTTTCCCAGTCGAAAAAGTCGGGATTAAATCGAAAAAGTCGGGATTAAATCGGGACTTTTTCCAAAAAATTGTGGTATTTTTTTAATGATTTTTTTTTTTTTTTTAATTTTTTTTTATATATATATATATATATATATTATATATTTTTTTTTTTTTTTTAATTTGTTGTGTTTATTTGTTTGAAAAAATTTGGATTTTATTAAAAAATCGGGATTTTATTGAAAAATTGGGATTTTATTGAAAAAGTCCGGATTTTTTAAAAAATGAATATTTTTGTATTTTTTTTTTTTAATTTTGCCGACTTTTTCGAAAAACTCCCGACTTTAACGACTTTTTCAACTTTTGGACCCTTGCCAATTTAATCCCGACTTCGACTTTTTCCACATTGCCTTAAACTCTTCTCCAAAAACTCTCCAAGAACACTTTTTTCAGAAACACAAGTGAATGAATGAGGAGAGTCTCTTTACTTAATTTTTTTTTTAAACTTGTGGCTACTTTTGCTGCCATTTTACCCTTTTAACTATTATAAAGTCTCTTTAAAGTTTATAATTTCACTTTATAAAATTAAAGTGACTTTTCACTTGCCTGGGAAATGTCTCGTTTTCATCAGTTAGACTTTTATAATGTTTCCCTAGGTAAATTAAGGCCCCTTATTAAATTCTCTGCCTTAGCCTTCAGGAACCATGTTAGGCTAACGGACTCTGTCATATGCTTCTTAAGTGGTCTGGGACATTACAAAAGAAGACTGGATCTTTTTGTTCTATCACCATCCAACTGTTTTTAAAAAGTTATATTCAATGATTCAAAATGTTTTGATATGGGAAATAAATCAAGTACAAAGAATCCTATAAGAAAAATCATTGATTTTTTGAGTCTCTTGGGTCGTTACATATTATCACCAGCCATTTCTCATCCTCCATTTTCTAACTTATAAAAAAATATTATTAAAGAAACATTCCATTTTCCATAATATAGAGGTTAAATTTGCTGGTGTTCTTTGTGTAGTTAGTGCAAGCCTTCCAATCAATAATTTGGAAATAGTTTATGCTTTGTTAGTAGTATATTATATGTTCAAATGATCTTCTATTTATGGACTCAACAAGGGGGCCTTGTATCAATGGCAAGGGTCATTGTGAATGATGAACCTCTGCATCTTCTGCTTGTTTTGTTAAAGTTTATAGACACTGAAGACTGGTGGGAAGTTAGGCAGATGACAGTTAGTGACAACTGTCAACACATTTCCCTGCATGTCATTGACTTAATTAGAAAGTACACAAAGATAACAAACCATTTTTATTTTTTATTGAACTTTACAGTAGACAAATACAATTTGTGTGCTGGACAGCCATGAGTTTGTTCTATAAATTATTTGTGGTTTCGCAATAAATATAAATGGTTTCTCCTATTTTCTTCAATTTGATTTGAACATATATTATTAACATTTATAATTTATGTAGTGGCCATTCTGGACAGGTAACGATACTGATTGGAGAGACAGGTTCTGGAAAGAGTACTCAGTTGGTACAGTATCTTGCAGACACGGGGTTTGCCAACAAAGGTTCCTTGGTATGCACACAACCCAGGAAAGTTGCCGCAATGTCTCTACAACAAAGAGTTGCGGGAGAATGCAAAGGATGCTATGGAGGCATACAGTCTGTTGATTGTTGCACTACATACACTCCCAGGGAGCGTTCATTAGCTAAGGTTAACTATATGACTGACCATGTACTCCTTCAACTATGTATGTCAGACTCAGACTTGGCAAGTATCAGCTGTATCATAGTGGATGAAGCTCATGAGCGTAGCTTAAGTACTGACCTTCTTCTAGCATTGATTAAAAGATGCTTGTTCAGGAGACCAGAATTGAGGCTTATCATAATGTCTGCAACAGCAGATGCACATACATTATCAGATTATTTTCGTGGTTGCAGCATTTTTCATGTGCCTGGAAGAAATTTTCCGGTAGATATTAAGTACATTGCAAGGGATGATGCAGAAGCTTCACAAAACTCTGCCATGAAGCACAGCCAACTGACTGTTTCTTCATATGTTACTCAAGTGATAAAGGTTGTGGCTGAGATCCATGCCAAAGAGGAACAGGGAGCCATTCTTGCATTTTTAACTTCCCAAGTTGAAGTAGAGTGGGCTCGAGAACAATTTCAGAAACCTTCAGCATTGACAGTTGCTTTGCATGGAAAGCTTTCAATGGAAGAACAGAGGCGTGTATTTGAAGATGCACCTGCAGGTTTAAGGAAAGTTATTTTTGCAACAAATGTGGCAGAAACATCTCTAACTATTCCTGGTGTCAGATTTGTTGTGGACTCTGGCATGGCGAAAGAGAGCAGGTTTGACCCCAAAACTGGTACGAATGTGCTGAGGGTGGGCCAAATCAGCCAGAGTGCAGCTACTCAACGATCTGGTCGTGCTGGTCGCACCCAACCGGGGATATGTTACCGTATTTACACAGAAGAAGAGTTTAATTGTATGGCACCCCACAGAGATCCAGAGATTCTGAGAGTTCATCTGGGCATTGCGCTTTTAAAACTTCTTGCTTTGGGTATTCATGACCTTGAATCCTTTGATTTTGTGCAAGCCCCAAGCCAGGAGGCAATTCATGTTGCTGTTCAAAATTTAGTCCAGTTAGGTGCAGTGGTTTGTGGTCAGGAAGGTTTTAAAAAATTAACTGAATCTGGTTTGAAACTTGTAAAGTTGGGTGTAGAACCTCGATTAGGAAAGATGATTCTGGATAGCTTATCTCAGGGTTTGGGTAGGGAAGGCCTTGTACTTGCAGCTTTGATGGCAAATGCAGGAAGTATATTTTGTAGGGTTGGTACAGAGGCAGAAAAATCAAAGTCTGATTGTTTAAAACTTCGTTTCTGTCATCCGGATGGAGACCTTTTTACCCTTCTTTCAGTTTTCAAGGAGTGGGAGGATAAACACAAATTCAGTAGGAAGAAATGGTGCTGGGAAAATAGCATCAATGCCAAATCCATGGTGAGATGTAAAGATGCTATAACAGAAATGGAACTGTGTCTCAAACATGAGCTTCGCATAATTGTCCCGACTCACTGGAGTTGGTCTCCATTTGTTTCTAACACATATGGTGTAGCTTTGAGGAAAATTATTCTGTCCTGTATGTCGGAAAACCTTGCCATGTTTTCTGGATATGATCGGTTAGGATATGATGTAGCTGCTACAGAACAGATAGCATATTTGCATCCTTCATGCTCATTGTTAGCTTTAGGTCACAAGCCCAAATGGGTTGTTTTTGGTGAACTTTTATGCACCACAAGGCAGTTTTTGATTTGTGTGACAGTAGTAGAGGAGGACTGGGTCTCTGCAATTCAACCTCATCCTACATATGATATCTGTCTGTTGAATGAACTTGCAATGCAGAAGAAAGTAATTTCTGGAGTTGGAAGTTGCACTTTGAAGAGGTTCTGTGGGAAGAATAATTGCAATTTACATTCCCTTGTTGCTCGCATTCAACAAACTTGCAACAGCCATCGGATTGGTATAGAGGTCGACCATGATAAAAGAGAAATACAACTTTTTTCTGTCGCAGAAAAAATGGACCAGGCATATGGCATGCTGGAAGATGTCTTGAACTGTGAAAGAAAGTGGATATACAATGAGGGCATAGAAAAGTCTTTGTTCCATGCATCCCGGGGGAAGGCATCTCCAGTGGCACTTTTTGGTGCTGGTGCAGAAATTAAACATCTTGAATTGGAGGGTAAAAGTTTAAGTGTTGAAGTTTGTCATCCAAATGCACAATCTCTTGATGATAGAGTGCTCTTGGTAATGTTTGAAAAATGTGCTGGTAGAATAGCAGGTTTCCATAAATATTTGGCGGCAGGACAAGGAGAAGTAACTGGGAAATGGGGTACAATAACATTTTTCTCTCCAGAAGCAGCTCAAATGGCAGTGCATCAGCTCAGTAATGTAGAACTAGGAGGTTCATTTTTGTCTGTATATCCTTTGAATGTATCTCCTGTAATGGACCATAAGAGATCTGGGTTTCCAGCTGTCAAAGCAATGCTTAGATGGCCTCGGAGACAAAGCAAGGGCTTGGCTGTCATTCGATGTGATCCTGATGATGTTGATCGAATTACATTAGCTTGTGCAGGCATGCTCATAGGAAGATCTCGTGTGCATTGTAAGCGTGGCAAATCTGATGATTCTGTTTTTATGTCTGGTCTTGATCCAGAGGTTACCGAAGACCAACTAAGGCAGGCCTTAGTGTATGTTCCAGTCCGTAAAATTATGGATGTTTTCATTATTCGACTTCCTGCTGGTCTGCAGCCTACAAATTCACTTTGTAAGGCAGCACTATTACAGGAGCTTACTGTATTTGTCCCTCAAGATAAGTGTGAGGTAATTGTATACAATTCAGACACCAAGGATTTCTATACGCGAGCTCTAGTTACATTTGATGGTAGCGTACATTTGAGGGCAGCACGGGCTCTGTCTCATCTCCAAGGAAAAGTGCTTTCTGGCTGTATGCCTTGGCAAAAGATTACCTGTCAACAAACATATTACAGCACAGTTTTATGTCCTGCCCCAATCTACTCTGTACTAAAGACTGAGTTACAGACTCTGGTCGACTCTTTTCAACAGCAAAATGCAGGTATGTGGCAAAATTATATATTGAAATTGGGGATTTGACTTTCATTTGCTAAGTTTTAAAAGCAGACCTTAAAAATTTCTAGCACCAAGATCAAGATATTCTACTTCTATTCTAGTGCATGATTAGCCCATAAGATCCATATGCCCCTCTTACAACATAATAGAAAAATAACGTTTATGGTATTATATGAAAAAAAACATAATACAATGATAGAGTACAAGGAAGAAAGGACCTGTTTCTCCTTTTAAATGACAGTAAGAATGCCACTAGGTCACATCTCTTTTAATGAGAGTGCCATTGACTTTGAACTAGACAGCCAACTGATCAAAAGGTGGACTGTTGAGATGGTCCACTACACGTTGTTCCCCATTTTTACATAAATAATTCACACTCACCTATTCTATATTATCTGAGTTTACTAAGGCTGCTTCTACTATTTTACAGGGACAGAATTTCCCCTTAATGCAAAATCAAATGTTTAATTGTGAAGCTTCTGGTATATAGCTGATAATGTAGAAGTAGTAAAACCATGTTCATCAGGGTGGTTCCAAGAGAAATCTGCCATGAGGATCACTAGAAGATGTAAGATCAAGCTTGCCACAAATGTTGTTTTTTCCAATGAAGTAGAGTGTGATGTAGCATCACTTGATGCATGTGAAGTGATTTTTGGAAACCCTCATTTGTGGGATAGGGATGCACTCTTTTATAGGGAGAGAAAATGAATATTGCTTGGTTGAAGATGGCGAAGCCTACTTTATTTAAGCACACAAGGAAGAGATAAAGCATCCCTTGTAATAATAAAGTTGACAAAAGGATTGATTGGTAATAGTTTGAAGTCAACAACCTCTAGTCAATATGGAGAAGTGGACTTGGCAAGAAAAGCAGAGGTTGTGTGCTTCCATTTCCTTCACTGATAAGATTTTAGAGCCCAAAAGCCTCCATTTGAGGGGGGGGGGGGATGATTTGTAAAGGATCGATAAGGTCCTGAAGGCTCAAGAACTAGGGAAAAGTGCTCGAGTTCACAGGTAGAAGTAAGCTAAGATACGATGAGATTGAGAATTGATGTCAAATTAGATTGGATAATGGTTTGTAAATCTAATTGTAGTTCAAGGTTCCTATGTAGATTCACATGCTCATATGCCAATGAGCTTGTGTAGGAGTGCGACAATGAAGTGTAAATACTTAGCATTAGACATAACATTATATATATTTTATTAATGAATTGATGATGGATACAATTGATTCGAATTGGATCCTCAAACACTTTTAAAAGTTCCCTGAACTCTGTAAAACTTATACCAAAGTTTAAAAATGCTATGGATGTCGAGCTTATCAAAAATAACCTCTGAACAATGGCGACTTGTGGTCAGCATGGAGCAACGAGGACCCTTGGTCAAACCGCGCATACCGTTGGCCCATGGTAATTGCGTGTTGGCGCAAACTGGCAAACCGAGAGGTCAGATCCAAAAATAGAGAGTTTCTAAAGCACTAATCGCGTATCGCATGGCGTCCCCCTCAGTGAAGGAAAGCCCCGAGCGCTTGGTCATAGGGAAAAGCATAAACCGTACGGAAATCGCCGATTTCGTCAGAAGGCGGGCCTTGCGCTAAAACCGGCAGGATATCGGAAGACCCTCAAGTGGTAAGCGGGTTTGACCGAGTCTCGCCCGATTCCATACAACGGGTGACACGTGTCCAGTAGATGAGAGAGAAAACCGCTCTCATTGCGCGGGTAAAGGTCATGCTACTTACCCGCGTGATATGGACGGAGACCGTGGGATCTGGAGGCCTCAGATCAACGGCAGAGAAGCAATCCGATGGGTGACTGGATTCGATAGGGAAATAGGTTGAGGTGGATAAGATTTGAGATCTGACATGACCAATGAGTTGGAGGAGGAATCAGTTTTGCGGGCAATCTTGGAGCAACGGAAATAACGACCGTTCAAAGGGAACTAACACTCAGTTCGTGAGGAAATAGGTGGCCACCTCTCTGTGAAGCATTACAGTGATGATGACTCAGAGTAGGGGAATTCCAGCGGAAAGAGGTAGGAGATCTAGAGAGTTGGGAAGCAGAAATGAACAGTTAGGGAGTAGATTGGCTTTAAACCACGAACAAACAGAGAAAGCGGGGGGAAAAGAAGTAGAAAAAGAGAGCAAAGAGAGAGAAGCAAAAATTGAAGAGAACAGAGAAGCCGCGCTGACCTGCAGAGCAAAGGCAGCATTGAGTAGACAGAGACAGAGAGTTCGAGAGTCTGTGAACTCCAGAAAAAGCTTGAGAGATTCAAGCAACTCCTCTGTGTATACCTGTCAGGTATTGAGTACCAAATTGGATTCATACCACTGAGACCAGTTGAGGTCGAGATTCAGTAAGGGGAGTCTGTGTGCTCTAGAGACTTGGGGAATCCAAGTACAGTCCTATTGATCATTATCTGTTAAGTGAGACTCAATTTGAGCTCATTGTTGTAAAACTTTGCTTTTTAAGCCACAATAGAAAGGCCACCACTGAAGGCTGGACCAGGAGACGTAGCCCAGGAGGATTGGGTGAACTCCTTATTAAATTTGTTGTGTTTGTGTTTGCTTATTGTGTTCTCTTACTGTTTCAGTGTTTGTGTATTTCACAATCTTATTGATCCGTTGCATAAGATAACATAGACACACCCCAACACTTGAGTCTGTAATACCTTTATTAATTAAGTGAGATCATTCACGAGTGATTTCAGATCAAGTGGTATCAGAGCTCCTAGGTTGTTAAGGTTAGACAAGCTTGTGCTGGATTTTGTTGTTGAATACTATCTAGATCAAAGCTTAAATTAGGAGAAGGAGAGTTGGTCGAAACTAACCCAGAAATTGAAAGAGTCCGTCCTAAGAAGAAAATGTCAGAAGAAAGTCCCTTGGGACCAGACCCCCAATTCATAGATAGTTTCCTGGCCATGAGGTCCATGGTAGAGGAAATGTATAGGGAGTTTAAAAAAGGTAAAGATGAAGATTCATCACACTCCAAAGAAAAATGAGAAGAAGAATCTCTCCTCCATGATCACTCAAAAGGCAAAGGGAAAGAAGAAAACTTTCTCACACCTCCTAATAGCCCTGAACATAAAAGAAGACATCTTTGATTAAATTAGATGTTAAATTTGATTTACCAACATATGATGGAGAGTTGAATGCAGAGAAGCTGGATAATTGGATCAGACAAATTGATGTTTATTGCAGAGTGCAGAGTATTGACTCAGACAAGAGTAAGATTCAGCTGGCCAGCCTACGCCTTGGAGGCATTGCCTTGGTATGGTGGGAAGGTAGGACACAAGCTAACATGAAGAAACATGGTAAGATTCTTTCTATCTGGAGTGATTTTGTATCTGCAATCTTAAAGCAGTGTTATCCACTAGCTTACATGCAACAAGCCATGATGAGCTGGCAAACTCTTCGCCAATTGAAAGGGCAAAGTGTACAAGGTTACACCCAAGAATTTAGGAAAAGAGCTTTGATTCTAGGAATTTCATTAGACTCCCCTAAGACTTTGTTGAAGTACATAGGTGGTCTACATAGCTACATGAGGCACACTATCCTCATGTTTAATCCCAATAGTATAGATGAGGTATCTGTTCAAGCTATGCATCTAGGAGCTAGATGAAAGAATGCGAACCCAGGAGTTGGAGGATCATCCAAGCCCATTGCAAGCAAGAATAAGGAGAAAAGAAAACAGAAATGGAAAGAGAGGAAGGTCAACACTGCACAGACAAGCAAGTCTTCATGCACTCACTATAAGAAGGATGGGCATGATGATGAGCACTGTTGGATTTTGCATCCGGAGCTGAGACCTAAGAAGTTCGAGGGCAAGAAGAAGAAGACTGCAGCAACTATTCAGAAAGATTTGGGGTCGGACTCAGGAGATGAAACAACCATTGCAGCCACAGGTATAAAAGGTAAAATTTTTGAAGCATCTACTAGTAATTTTGCACAATCTATTAATGATGAAGAAAATGAGAGAAAAAGACATGAGCTTTTCCATATTCGAGTTATTTCCAAACATCAAAAGATTGATACTTTGTTTGACAGTGGCTCACAAGTAAATTTAATTTCTGAAGCAATTAGAAAGAAGTTGGGATTAGTGACTACACCTCACAAGAAACCATACCCGTTAGGATGGTTGAATGATAAAGCGCAACTACAAGTGACTAGACAATGCAAACTCAAGTTTTCTTTTGGGTCAACATTTGTAGATGAGGTCGAGTTAGACATAATTTCTTTGGATATATGTGGAATTATTTTAGGAAGTCCTTGTATGATAGAAAAGCTATTTTCTATAGAGCTAAGAACAAGTATCTACTTGTTAAAGATGGAATCAAATACTTTGTAAGAGCTCATAAGCTCAAGAATAATTATACCCATAAACTCAGGGCAGATGAAAAGAATGATAAATTCATGTAAACAATTCTTACTGATGGCTGTAAAGGAAAAGAAACATGATAAAACCAATGTATTTGAAGGCTGTAATGCTAAACAACAAGTTGATTTAGAAAAATTTGTTTCATAGTATGATATCTTGTTTCAAGAACCTAAAGGTCTGCCACCCAAAAAGGAAATAGTGCATGATATTATTTTGTAGCAAGATGCTCCATTGTCTAACATTGGAATGTACAGGTTGTCCGCTTTAGAGAATGCAAAAATCAAGAAGCAGGTGCAAGAGTTTCTTGAGAAAGGGTTCATCAGACCTAGCACATCACTTTTTGGGTCACCAATTGTTTTGGTGAGAAAGAAATATGGATCGTGGAGAATGTGCATTGATTACTGAGCACTAAATAAGATAAAAATAAAAAATCATTATCCTTTTCCTCGCATAGATGATCTTTTAGATCAATTGAAAGAAGCTATTTATTTCTCCAAGCTAGACTTGCATAGTGGATACCATCAGGCTAGAGTTGCAGAACAAGATGCATGGAAGACTACTTTCAAAACAAAGCAGGGATTGTATGAGTGGCTGGTTATGCCTTTTGGCTTAACTAATGCTCCTTCTACTTTCATGAGATTAATGAATGATGTACTTAGACCTTTTCTTGATGATTTTGTTTATTGTGTATCTGGATGACATTATAATATGTTTAGAAAACGTGGGAAGAACACTTAAAGCATGTTAAGCAGACACTAGATGTTTTGAAAAGAGAAAAAATTTATGTTAAACTCTCAAAATGTGAATTTGGCAAAACATCTCTAAATTATTTGAGTCATATAGTCGGGGATGGTGAATTGAAGATAGATCCCTCTAAAGTGGCAGTCATTGTGAACTAGCCTAAACCCAAATCTGCTACAAAAGTTAGAAGCTTCTTAGGAGCAGCGCAATATTGAAGAAAGTTCATTTCTAACTTTTCCTCAATTGTAGCTCCCTTACATGCTTTAATAGGAATGAATAAGGTGTTTCAGTGGGGAGGCAAACAACAGAAAGCCTTCGACCCCTTGAAAGAAAAGATTAGTACAACACCTATACTAGCACTGCCTGATCTTCAAAGACCCTTTGAGATCCAAACGGATGCCAGTGACTATGCCATGGGAGCAGTGTTGACACAACATGGTAAACCCATATTTTATCATTCTGAGACATTTAATTTTGCAGTAGTTAACTATCCTACATATGATAAAGAATTGTATGCATTAGTATAGAGTGTGAAAAAGTGGAAACATTACTTAATGGGCAAAGAGACAGTAATACATACTGATCATCAACCACTTCAATATCTATACTCCAAAACTAAGTTGCAGTAATCAAGACACTATAGATGGATGGGTCTTCTGCAACAGTTTCATTTAGTCATCAGATATAAAAAGGGCTTACATAATAAAGTTGCAGATATGTTATCTAGGCCCATTATAAATGCATCTACTATACTTAAGCATAATTCTGTGTTACATGAGAGTTACATTGAACAATATGCTCAAGATATAGACTTTAAAGATGTATATGCAACTTTAAGTCAAGGCAAACGATTAGAAGAATTAGATTATCATGTAAAGGACCGACTCTTATATCATTGTGGGAAGTTATGCATTCCAAAAACTAAAAGAGTAAAGATAATTCGAGAAGCACATACCTCTCTATTATCAGGTCACTTTGGGGTAAGTAAAATAGTTGCACAGCTGCAAAGATTTTGTTATTGGCCAGAAATGAACGAGTTAGTTTCTAGATATGTAAGAGGGTGTACTATGTGTGCAAAAAGCAAGCCCAACAATAGAAAACTAGGCTTGTACACTCTATTACCAGTTCCTTCTCACCTTTGGGAAAGTGTTTCCATGGATTTTGTTGGAGGACTGCCTAAATCTAGGAAAGGTCATGATTATCTGGATGTTTTTGTGGATAGGTTCAGCAAAATGTGTATTTTGATACCTTGTAATAAACAGATTATAGTTGAACAAACTGCAAAACTGTTCTTTCAACATATATGGGTTCATTTTTGATTACCCACTTCCATTGTATCTAATCAAGACACCCGATTTGTGGGAAAGTTTTGGTCAAGTCTGTGGGAACTGATGGACACCAAACTAAAGAAAAGCATAGCTTTTCATCAATGAAGTGATGGCCAGACAGAAATAGTTAACATGACAGTGATCCAGTTACTTAGGGGATATTGCAGCAAGCATCCTAAGCTTTGGGATGAACATTTATGTTATGTGTAGCATGCTTACAACAAAGCAAACATTCTTCTACACAAAGATCTCCTTTTGAGACCTATTTTGGTTTCACACCAAGGTCTGCTTTGGATTTTGTCTTTGGTAAAGATACCATAGTTGAGGGACATAGTGATGTGGACAGGGCAACTAGGCTCATTGAACAGATCCAAGATATCCACCAGGTAGTACAGGAACAGTTGGAAAGGACCCAAGCCAAATACAAGGCAAGGCATGACAAGCATCGGATGGAGCATAGTTTCCAAGTTGGTGACCAATTCTGGCTATATATCAGCAAGGACAAGATGAAAGGTGAAGGTAAAAAGCTAAAGTCTATTAGGTATGGACCCTTCAAAATACTTGAGAAGATTGGTGAGAATTCTTTTCGCCTTGATCTACTAGCTTACATGCACATCTACTCAGTCGTAAATGTAGATTGCTTGAGATCGTTTGAACCTTCACTAATTGAAGATCCCGAAGAGAAGAGTCAATTGCCTTCTATTGATGACCTACTACCTGAATATCTTAATGAATTGTAGGAAGACACAGTTCTAGATAGGAAGGTGATGATGACGCATAGGGAAGATGTTGAGTACCTCAGAGTTGGGCTCAAGGGTTCAAAGTTGAGCAGTGCAAAGTGGATAGAGATTGGACAAGTGAGACAATTGTACCCTCACTTAGTCGATGGTTGAAAACCAACTTTTGGTGGTCCAAAAGCTCTTTCAGTGGGAAGGTCATGATCCAAATTGGATCCATGAAACTAGCAAAGTGTTATGATTGTATCAAATCAGGACATACTTAAAAAATTTATGAACAAAGAGCTATCAGGAAGACCTCTGGACAGTGGTCGTTTGTAACCAGCAAGGAATGACGAGGACCTCAGCCAAAGTGCACTGAACAAGGGACATGGAGACTGCACAAGATGCAAACTGGCAGTTAGGAAGTCCGAATTGGAAAACAGAGGCCGTTTCTGATGTGTGATTGCTGGGAAAAACCCCTCGAGAAGGAAAAGCCCCGAAGTGCTCGGTCACATGGGAAGCCAGGAAACCATAGGGAAAACGCTACAGCAAAAGGTGGGCCCTACACTCCAAAACCATCAGAATATCGGAGGCATATTGGGCAGTAAGCAGATTTGGCAAAAAACGAGCAATTCCATACATTGCATGACGCATGTCCGGCGAATGAGAGAGAAAACCACCTCTCATTGTGGGTTAACGGTTGAGCAAGTTAACAATGTGATAAGAGCAAACACAATAGGATCTGGGGGCTCCAGATTTGACGACAGATTTTGTGCCCGATGGGAAACCGGATTTGACGGGGGAATTAAGCTGCGACATATAAAAGTCTGAAGTTTGATTTGACTGCTGAGTTGGCGGATGAATCATTACATGACATAACCAAAATAATGAATCGTTGAGGAAGAGCTGGCGCAATTCGTGAGAGGAAAAGTGGCCACTTCCCTGTGGGACGTTGGTGATGACACGGAGGCAGGGAACTCCAAATGAACAACATCAGATGATCCGAAGGGGCGGAAGAGGAAGCGAACAGTCAAGAACAGATTGGATTTAAGCCATGAGCAGATAGAGAATAGAACAAAGAAGGAGGAGAACCGAGATAAGCGAGAAAGAGGCAGTAAAGCAAGAAGTAGAAAACAGAGAGCTGAGCTGACCTGCAAAGTTAAGGCAGCATTGAGTAGACAGAACTAGGCTTAAAGGTTCAAGCAATCCCGGTGAGGAGATCTGTCCGGAATTGAGCACCACATGGACTCATCCCATTAAAGACCAAAGAGGTTGAGACTTGGTAAGGAAAGAGTCAGTGCACTCTAGTGGCTTGGGGAATCCAAGAACCACGCTACTAAGCATCCTTTGTTTCAGGAGACTCAAGTTGAGCTCCTCATTGTAAATCTCTGCTTCAAAGACACAATAAAAGAAGGCCACCACTAAGAGCTAGACTGGAGACGTAGCCCTGGAGAATAGGGCGAAGTCCTTATTAATGTGTTGTGTTCTTGTATTTTCTTACTGTGTTTCTCTTACTATTTTCCATTTTCCAGTGTCTGTGTATCTTGCATTCTGATCGATCCGTTGCCTAAGATAACATAGACACACACCAACACAAGGGTCTGTAAAACCTTTATTCATTAATTAATTAATAGAGATCACTCACGAGTGATTTTCAGATCAAAGACGAGTGCTTCATATTCAAAAGTTTTGTTTGTGCACTCGAACTCTAGGCGACTTGAGACTAAATTTTTTCTTCTCCTTGGGTCAATTAAAACACACCCAGATCTAGAGCCATCTTGTGTTTTGGATCCATCAAAATACAAGGTCCACAAGTCATATGTATAAGGACCTCTTTTCGCGCTAGTACTACTAACACTACTGCTACTACTATTACACAATATTGTACAAGTTTCATTTTCACCAGTTGGACAAGGAAGGAGACACAACCATGTAACTATTCGAGTGGGGCTCGGTTGTGGAAGATAACAACCCAACTGCATTTCCATAAAGAAATTTCCGAAAAAAAAGTTATGTGAAAGCCAATGGTTCATTCTGACTGTCCAAGGGAGTAACGTTGTGGTTCATATACCTCTTATAAAACACTCAAATCTAGTTATTTCTACCCTGATACGAAAGCCATAAGTGTGACCAATCTGTAGAAAAATATCCTTGCAAATTTGTGGACTAGTATTTGCTGAGAAGTAAGCCATATGCTTTCGAGATGGTCACTATCACAATGTTGATGCAATGGTGAACTTGTCCATCAGACGATAATCGGATGGTCACATCCCAGAGTTCACCAATGGCTGGTACACATGTTCGATCAAGTTGGATGATTTATGTGGTTCTACTACTCTGTTGCGTATTGATCTATTTAGCAATGGAGAGTGGCATCACATTGAATGATGCACTAGAGTCAACCAAATAGTTGTGGATACTGAAGTTGAATATTTCGAAAGATAAAAAAATGGTGGGTAGAGTGAGTTCGCTTCTTCTCTACAGAGCATGTTGAGGATAGATAAAAGTGAATTGGGAGATTTACTTGATCCCTTTCTAGAAGAGGAAACATTGTCTGTGGAGGTTTTCCCTAGTGCCCACAATAGAATATCCCGTTGACTCGTGATTTTGGTGAGTTCGTATAAAGATATGTTCGCATGGGTCTTCTTCATGTCTTCAACAATGTTGTAGTCCAAAGCAGGAAGACTCACCGAGTTGTCCAGGGGAAGACTTGTGTTTGTATTATCCGGTGGAGTGTTCTGAAGTGAGCTACTCATGGATGTATCTTTCATTAGAGTTGTCTTCCCATACTTGCTTTGTGTTTTCTGTGTTTAGGGTATTGGTGGATCAAATTTTCTGAACAATTGCTTGAATTTCTCTTTCGGTATCTCAATCACAGTAGGAGCCCCTTGACTTCTTGAGGTGTATCGACCATTATGTTTTGGGGCCTCCTTCTCGGTGGTTTTTTTTTTCTAGGCAACGTTTAGACACTGACACATGTTAATCACATGCCTAGAACTTGGAGCTTCATCAGATGCAGCATCCTCTTCATCATCTTCATCTTCTGGCTGAACCTGCTCAGTGCCATTAAAATTATCGTTCATTCTTGAAGCCATGGAGCCCATAACTCATTTGCAATCTAGACATTTCTTCTTTGAGTGCCACGCTTGGTGGAAATCATAGAAGTTATCCTTACCAAGGAGGTCTGTTTAGAACACAACATTTGAACTCTATGAAGATTTAGCAGGGTGACTACTACTTCTACTTAATGTAACATTATTTATGTGTGCAAAATTGGAAGGTTTGTTTCTCATTGTTGTCTCATTTGTCCATTGCTTGAGTTCTATTACTTTAGTTGTCAAGGACTTAAGGAGATGAGTAAGGGTCTCAATTTCACTTATTTATTTTTCCTTCACCTTACTCACACCATCCTAGGACCTCCTTCTTGTGTCTTTCAAGTCTTTCGTTGGTTCATCATATACAATGACTCCGATCGTGCGCAGGTCCTTCTCCACATCAATTGCTTCTTGGCAATTTTCGAATAATGTTGGTTTCGCAGCTCGCTTGACAAACTACGTAATGTTGGTCGACAATGAAGATGTGTAGTAGTCTATTGTGATGGAGACATGAGGTTTAGTGTCTACATTGAACTTGTTCAGGATATGGTTAAAGTCTTTCACTTTCTCTTTTAGCTCTTGAACATCTCCTAGTTCTTAATGGAGTTGATAGGAAGGCTGTGGTACCATACAACCGCTCTACCATCTAAGGTACATGGAAATAGTCTACATGCAACATCATCGTAACGTACCTCGAGTGTCTGTAGATGTAGGTATAATGCATCTAGATGGATTTCTTCGTTCATTGCTCTATTAGGTCATATTTCATTAACAACTTCTCTGCTTGCCTTGGCATCTTGTGTAAGACGTCCTGGAGTGCTAATGGGCCCTATGTCATCCATTCCAAATTTTGATCAGCCACGTCTTCTTTTTCTTCGTACTCCTACTCTTCTTCTAAATCAGATAGTTGAACCTTTGAATCTATTGGTTCGTCTTCGCCTCCACCTCCTCCGATGCCTTCCCCTCCTGTACCCCTGCCAGAACCTGAGCCAAAGAATGTGTTGTTAACTTCTTCTCCGTGTAGGAAAAGAGGAGGTTCCTCTTCATTCTCAACAACTTCATCTAGCTCTTCAAGGGTGGCTAGTATTACTTCTTCAATAGATGAGACTACCACTATTGTGGGTGTATTATTTTGCTTCCTCTGTGAAGAGGGAAGGTTGTGTACTCTTGGGATCATTCCAAAAACTTTGGAAAACTGACGAGTGATGTGACAGACTAAGCTAAGGTGATGATATGAAATTTCTTGTTCGGGTCTGGGAGGTGAGGAGTAACCAATATCAGAGTTTTGTGTGGGAGAGAGAGAGTTCATGTTACTACCTTGACCAGATGATGGACACGTGAATTTGAGAGGACATCCATCAATAAACAACTGGAAGCTCTCATTCTAGCGCCAGAAATGTTGATGGTGCTAGACTCGCCAACATTCAGGGGATCTCCCCGACATGAAGTCCCAACTAGACCTCACACTATTTAATGTAGTATTCCTATCCAGTACGACGACTCGGTTTCCATTCTCTTAGATATCTACCTTAGCTTGTTCTGTTCAACACATGAGAGTGTTATACTTGTAACTTTAAGAAAGAAAGGTGAGTGTGCTTGGTGAGTGTGTAATGTAACTATGTGAGTGGGTTCTCTTACTTTCAAATGGGGCTCATAAAGTGAGCCTCTTGATGAAAGGGAATAGTCCCAACCTAGGTGTTTACGGTGTTGGACCTACCAACATTCAGGGGATCTCCCTGGTATGAAGTCCCAACTAGACCTCACACTGTTTGGTGTAGGAATCCCATCTGGTACAATGGCCTGATTTCCATTATATTAAAGTTATGCCTTAGCTCTTGCTTTTTAGCACATGAGAGTGGTCTTATTTGTCTTCTAACAATGAGGTTCACGTTCCTAGTGAATGCTTAGTGTCATTTGTGTCAAAGTTCTTTCACTACAAAGGGAGAGGGTGGAAGTGAGTCTCAGGTTGAAAGGGAATAGTCCCAACTCTTCTAGAGACACACAACATAGTAGGACATGCACAAGTTTCAGCGGAGTAGTCCACATGGATGCGGCAGTCACAAACAAAAGGTGAATAGGTAACAAGTACAAAACCCAACGGAATATTCCACAAGACTGCGATGGGTGTTATACCAAGTTTACAATAATGAATTTGTCGAGTGTTCAGTGGGATAGCCCACACGTGCAAGACAAAATTAACAACTGATACGACACATTTCCAATAGCATATGTACTAAAACAACAGAAATAGTTCAATTGTCTTAATACAGGTTAAAGCAACATGCATTACAAGCGTACAAAGAATAGTCTTACAAACGAATACAATACATGTGTGAAAATTTGTTAACATGTTAATAGGGTTCTGAATTAATCGAAAGTTCCAAGACAAATCCTTACACCATTACATCACTAACCCCGATAGTGGGGCGTTGGAGCCACTGCTCACTCCTCAAAGAAAATATTACAGACTCTCAAGGCTATGAGGCTAGGACCAAGGTGAAAATTCCTTTGCATGTATAAATGAGGGGTATTTATAACTGTTGACGGTGTTGGACCCACCAACATGTCAAGGGGATCTCCCTGGTAAGAAGTCCCAATTAGATCTCAGACCGTTTGGTGTAGGATTCCTAGTAGTGGGTCATAAGGTAATTCCTTGACTACGATGTTTCATAAAGGCAAGTAGAATAACTCTGTCAGCAAAAAGGGTGTCACTGTTGCAGTGAGTCAAGGAAGGTATATGATAGGTTCCAACACTTCAAAAGGGGAAGGAGGTGAAGGTGATTTCTAGGTTGAAAGGGATTAGTCCCAACTCGACTACGAAAACACAACACAAAGGACATGCACAGTTTCTAGTGGATCAGTCCACTTGAATGTGGAAGTCACATCATACAATGTAAGATAACATGTACAACACTCATGGATCCATCTAAGACAAGTGTGATAACTGTTATCGCAAGGTTCAAGTGAAAGGTCTGTCTGATTTCCGGTAGAGCAGTCGACACGGACGGTGAAAACATTAAAAACATATGCAACACATTAACAACAAGATTCATATAATTGCATGTGAATCAGTTCATACACAAGTTGTAAGTTAAATAACACATATAATTAAAGTGATTGGAGTAGTTCAACTACAATAACAACATACGCATGAAAATGTGTTCACTCTTTTATATAAAGAAGTGTAAGTCAAAATCATACAATACATCCATGCAAACCTGTTAGCCCCAATAGTGGAATGTTACAGCCACATCCGCCTACTCCTCCAAAGAGATGTATTAACTTCGTGCAGTGGAGAAGACAAGGTGCATTACAATATTGTCCAAGCCTTCTTTAAAATAATCTTAGTAGAAGCTTGGCTCACCAAAAGCCTATACAATGAGCTATGAGGGAATATTTATAACAAAGGTTGGGGTGACCCTTGACATTCCCCTTTGTGACAGTTCAACTACCCTCATGACTCTTCACCTACACTATGACTGTTACATCTAACTGTTGACACTTGACTTACACTTGACATGAATCAACATTACAATGCACATGTACTCATGTGAGACAACATGGCTTGAGCAAGCCTTGCAAGACATCACTAACACTCGGTCCATTGTGGTGAGACCAACACTTTGAAATGCTTTTGATGGTGAAGTTGGTGAGCTTCTGCTAATCTTGGTCGTTAGCGATGTTGTGCATGCAACTCATGGTGACATCTTGCTGAAGTGAACTCTTGCTTTCATTGCAACTGGTTCATTGGTTCGGCCCCTTCATCCAACTCGTTTGCTAACATGGAGATGGTCTTCTTTGGTGCAGCTGAATTGAGAGCACCTTGATGCATAGTGTCTGTGCTGATCTTCAAGTGTGTGCTGGTGGTCATGCACATCAACTTCCCAAAGTACCAGTTCAGCTCTAGTTGGACTTTCTTCTTGTCTTCACCTTGGTGAGTGTGTTGAATGGGTTAGATTGCATGCATGCACACAATGACATGCATGCTGTTGAATCCCTTGCATGCGATCAACCACACTACTCACCATGTCTACTCCATGTTAGATTCTGTGATGGATCTTTAATTTGTCGGGTCACAGCTTCATCCGTGATCGCACGTTGTACCCACTGTTTTTCCTAATCCTAATGCAACTCATTTGTCTGTCTACGCAACTTCATGTTATTCCTGAGTTGCTACTTCAGCACACACAACTCCTTTGTTACATCTTCTACCTTCATGTGATCTTCATGTCGTGTCGTCACTCCATAGCCAGAGTCTCCAAGTTTCTTTCATCATCAATGGACCTGCTTGAGCTTGCAACCTTGTTCTGCCTCCATGTTGTCAAGAACCCTCATCATGCATTCATTGCATTTGGTATGATGTCCTCAGTGGTTGTTCATGATGCTTCTCACTGTGATTCTACCGCCTGATGTCCTTGTCTACGAACAACTTGATGTCTTTGTGAGTAGGAAAGCTCTTAGACACTTGATCGACTGCATCCCCAAGCGTGTTTTGAATGATGTCCTCATCTCTGCTCTCCTGGAAACCATTGTACCTATATTTCTGAGGTAGATGACCACCTGTGATACCTAGAGACATTGAAATGCTCATAGCAAGCAATATTTCAGTTGAAAACCAAAATGAACATGAGAACTGACTTGCAACATACCTGGGTGAATGATCATGAAGGTTGCGCAATTTCAGACGAGAGGTCAGGAGATCGACTGCCAAGACTGCTCAAGGAACAGTCTGGGCTACTAAGAGACTAGCTGATTGATAGAACTATGCAATGCATAGTACAGTTTGGCTGCTAACTACTGGGATTGTGCAATGCACAATTCCAGCTGGGGAGTACTAGCGTAGGGATAGATGTGTGAAATTTCTTGGGTGAAGTAGCCACTGTCCTAAAGAAATGTGAAAAATAGTCCTGGAGGCTAGTGTCAGGAAGGAATGCGCAAATCTAGAGAGGAAGGTGAGCCTTCCTTTCCCAGATTTTTCAATGCAGCCTTGGTGAAGGCAGAGCCCGGGCCAAGGTTGGCCCGACTCGTCGATGGGTGACTGAAAGCAAGTAATTCAGTGAATGCATGGTGACACTAAGTGATAGAAGAAGTCATTAATAGTGCATGAAAAACATAAATGAAAGATTGAACAAATAGATCAACATGCATGTGGGTGAGGCAGTTCCCCAGTTGGGCGAACATCCATGCAAAATAGTTTCATGCATGCGACATCAGTGAGATAGCAATGAAAACTGAATTAGAGCTAGGAAAAATTAGTATATATGTAAAAGATACCAAGCGTTCAAAGAAATCAAGAAAACAATACTCCTACAAGTGAAAACACAAAAAGCAACAGAAATGCAGCACAAGGCATGGGAAGCAGGCTTACCCCAAAACAACTAAATGTGCCGATTGCTCCTAGATGTGATGTGGGATGTCAGAGCTGCAAGGTTGATGTGAGGAATGAGCTCTATAGCATTCGATTGATGAGTTTTCATAACATCGAGGTTGTGACGTGCACGCCACGAATCTAAGGGAAGCGACACTTTGTGGGAGGTTTCAGAATTCCTCCTTGCATGTAACCTCCAACTACTAAACATATATTCCTGAAACGAGGGATGCCTTTGCATGCTGCCTTGGGAGAATTAGCCCATGCATGCAAGTCTATTTTTCTCAGTCTGGGAGGGAACTGGTCAACTCAGCTGCACATGCGAGAGACTCCTGGAGGAAATGCACATTTCTGGCTAGGAGCTAGGCTGGCCACCCAGGAGGATTGTGCAATTTCTAGGCAGATCAGTTGACTGCTGCCTAGATATGTGCAAATCCTTGGCTGAACAACCTGCCACTAGGAAACTTTGTGCAAATCCTGCAGGGAGGGTGGGCTGGCAGGATTGGGCAAGCCTACAGCCTAGCAGGCTATCAGATAGGATTGCACAATTCCTGGAGGGAAGGTTGGTTTCCCTCTAGAAATGCATAATTTTCAAGGGGGAATTTGCTCAACCTACAGTTGGACCAAGTCCGAGTGAGCAACCTGTAAGGGGAATGGATCAATTGTGATTAACAAGCTGCCTTTGTGAGAGGAAAACACTTGAAGCTTAAGTACTTGACGAATCAACACAAAGTGTTGTGTAAGGTTGATAGGGAGGCTCCAAAATAGGTTACGGAAAAATTTTGGAGGGTGGTTGTAGCTGCTACACCACTTGACGACACACCGGTAGAAATCGAGCTCTCTGAATGGACCTTGTTCATGAAAAGAAAGTCTAACACCTCCGGAAGTATTGTTTAGTTCTTAGCTCATCTTGGGTTCACACTAGTTTGATTGTAAGATGTAGCATCTTCCAGACTCTTGGTCTATTGACACACATTCCAAGCCAAGGCAACACAGTTGTTTCGGTTGGGGTCAAGGGGTATATAGGTGCACAAGCAGTATAGTCGTCAGAGTCTTAGTTTCATCTCTGGTGTTGCTCCACTACCAACAGGCCTGGATAGTACCTCGGTGGAGTCACATAGGAAAAAAAGCATGGCTCCACTACGAGCAAAACTGGTCAATACCCCAACGGAGTTACTTGCATCACCTCCCTGCACAGGAACCCTTTCTCTTCTTTCACCTTATTCATTTTTCATTTTGATTTTTTTTTTACTTTTCATTTTTTCATTTTCACTGTGATTAGCACTTATTCATTTCAGAGGCAAAAGAGGGATCCCAACTTATTGAGAGAATAAGAGGTTGTTCTAGTAGAGAAGTAGTTTATTATATCTTTGACGTGCCTGTTAAGATTTTCCCCCTCACCTTACTCTACTTGACTGAGCTGACAAAGGTTAACCCAAAAACAATCAACTAGAGA
This sequence comes from Pinus taeda, assembly GCA_000404065.3. NCBI lineage: Eukaryota > Viridiplantae > Streptophyta > Pinopsida > Pinales > Pinaceae > Pinus > Pinus taeda. The sequence continues at coordinate 94,703 of APFE031592092.1, read as the reverse complement.
AGGTGACACTAGTTAGCGCACACGCATTATGTTTACACCAAGGTTCACTTCGATCAATACATATTTTCCTTTGACGTACCATGGAATAAAACTAACAAGCTCATAATGTAGAGGCAAGATGACAGATAACCAACTAGTGATAGTTGTACAAGCCCTCTTGTACTTTAACGAGCTCGCTTCAAGAGAAATACATGGTTTCATGCAAAACTAACATATGAATGAAACAAGTGAACTACAATCAACAAAGAAAAGAAAGAGCAGAAGAAAAAATGAAAGCGAAGCAAGTAAACAAACAAGTGAGCAAATAAACAAGTAAACAAAGAACGTAAGAAAACAAGCATGCAAGCAAAAAACTAAAAGAAAACACTACTCCTACTCCTACACTAACGGTACATGGGCCTGATCACATGAAGTGATACTTCCATTGTAGCCACCAGCACATTGGTCGACCCATGTTGGTGAAGGCTTGGTCCGCGAGCAACCCAGTTGTTTGAACCAACAAGCAAGAAAGATATAACAATGAAGACAACCACACTTCATGATTCAAAGTGCCCATGGGACATAAGTGAGTGCATGTGAATGACAGGGAGTCCATAAACTTATCATGGTGTTGTGTGACACTACATGCAACTTTGAAGCATAAGCACACTCTTGATTGTGACATGCAAGCAAACAAAATAAACAAAGATAACATGTGTCGTACATGAGTGCTTGCAATGTAAGACTCCTCGAATGCTTGAGCAAGGGGATCATATAGTTCGAGTGGAGGAAGTAAAATCTAAGTGTTGGATTGATCTTCAGTGCATACATATGAGTGAAGAGGAGCCTTGAGTGTTTGAATAATTTCTTGATCGGAAGCGAAACCAACATCAAGATAGCGAGGGCCTGACATAACCATCAGCTCGGGCTGAAGTGCCTCGATAGTCTATGGTGTTTTGACTTCATTGATAAATGGATCTTTGTAGACTAGTGGCTTAGACAGATTAACAATGAGTGAACCAACATCGTGATTGGATGATGAGGTGAAGAGATCACGAAAATCAAGATCAGAAAATTCAGGATGTTGGTCGGCATCCTCATGGTTGGATGAATCACATAGAGGGGTAGATGAAAATCAAACAAACAAATACTCTGTGTTTTTGGAAAAGACAGATGAAGGATCAAGTGGATTTTCAATGAGTAACTTATCCTCTCTATTGTCAAATGATGGACTAACATTCGTCGAGTCCTGCGAGTGATCAACAATGGGTGCATCAGTGGATTAAGATACACATGCAAAATCATGGATGGGAGGTTCACCAAAGAGGTTAGGAAAGAATGGAGGGGACTTGGAAAGAAGGGAGTCATCCTTCGTCAAGTGTTGATGTTCATGCTCCCACTAATACTCTTCATGAATGACAACGCATGTTGGTTGTGCAACACTGCCTCCGTCAGTGGATTATTCCTCGTTCACAACAAGTGAAGAGTCTGGAATGGACGAACACAAGACAACATCATTTGGAGGAACACCTGAGTGCGAAGATGGAGGTCGAAGAAAATAATGCATATGAGAACTCGAAGGACTCATAACAAAATATGCGCGAAAATCGAGTGGAGTGATGTTATGAGAGTGCGAAGGATGAGCAGGTGTGCAAGCATGATCCTCAACATCACTGGGTAGTAGTGGAGCTATTGAATGAGAGGGAGGCAGACAGCCAGCTGAGACAGTTCCCGCTCCACATGAGATTGTGCAATTCCATCAATGAATAATGTTGATCAAGGCTTGATATGAGGCTTCCTCTTATAATGGGTAGGTTTCTTAAGGCAATACTTGAACCGGTCCCAAAGATAAGTAAATTTCATCTAGCTCTTCAGAGCTTGAAAATTTAAGTCATGGAAGCACTACCAAAAATCAATAACGGATTCATGTGGAGCCCTTCGTTGCTGTAATAGTTTTTGGTCAAGATACTCTGGATCAAAATAATAAAACATGTCTTCAATGAGATCACAAAAGTGTTGAAATGAGTGCAAGGTGCCAGCCGGTAAGCTGAGCACCCAATGAAACGGAGATTCGCTAAGTGTGTATGCAAGAAACAAATTGGCTTGTTCATTAGAAAACTCATCTTCCTCATAGATCTGTTGAAGGCCCTAAAAATTGGGTTGACAACAAGGGGGATACTCGCCCAGTCCGGACCTTGGTTGGCAGCTCCTTATGCATTTGGTATAGCGGGTCCGACTGGGGATATGGGACCAGTTTCCCAATTCAGTGTGTGTGTGTGAGGAAGATGGGTGTTTCTGTTTGGACTGGAATACTTCTATCTAATCTAATGCTATGCTATTGTATTCCAATAAATAGAAAAACATTGAAATTTATGCTAACCCGGGGCGTGATCTTTCTTCTATGCGATCTAAAAAGATTTCATACAATAACTAGTAATAAAGATCATTCAGCTATCATAAGAAAAGAATTCGATAAAAATGAGCTACTTCATATAAGAAGTTAGACGAAACAGCTGTTAAAACTTATCGCATAAATGAGCTATTCATACACTAAACATAAACAAATATTTATCACCGTTTAAAAGTGCAAAATGATAACTCAGACATTCATACTGTAACATATAAATAACTGAAAACTGAATATCGCTTTAGCGCATAAGCAGAAATGGTTAAGAGATAAAAGTACCATTTATAACTAGTCCTACTCATGAGCTTCAAGCAATGATTGATTTATCTCTCCTTGATTCAACATCTACTAAGAGTACAGAAGTGCAACATCAGTAGTAGATATCAAATGAAAATATCAAATAAACCCTATTCCATTCATTCACCAAAACCTCCTCTGAGGGTGTAAAAGTGCATGTTCTGAGGACAAGTTTTTGATAAATTACTGGACCCTTCTTTAAATGCATGAGAAGGGTTTAAATACTACTAACTAAATAACTTATTTATAGAAATTGAGGATTCAGTTTAAATGACCGTCCTCTTTCTAAGCAAAACTATTCTAAAATTAAATCTACTAACTATTTCTAAATCTACTCCTTAATATCGTAAGCATTCAATATTTTTCTGAGTAGAGTCGGCTGACTGTCTTCCACCTTTGGTTGAGTTAAGCAAATAGAAACGGCAAGAGTTGGCATTATCTTCTCAGTAAAATTGATGATACGCTTGAGAATCATCCCATGAATATGTAGCATTACCATGTATGCCTGGTAAAAATCCCATTTCAACTTGGTTGACCTTCGGACTGCTTCTGCTTTTCCTTCAGTCTTCTGTTTCCAGTTTGCTTCTATTGTTGATTTCTTGCAATTTTTGGGGCTTGCAGGTGACTGCGCAACTAGGGACCTTCCTTTGCAAACATTTTTTCTTAGCCAACGCGCATCGGAAACTGCTTCTGTTTCTTGATCCGAGCTTCCCTGATGCGGTTTTTGCCTCTTGCGTATTTTTCTCTCATTCGGAATAAAGCCCATAATTTGTAAAAATAGTATTTATGTGAGCTCTTGACCCTGAGAATTAAACTGTTTGTTTCTGGTATCAGCTTCATTCAGTATCCATTCAACCATGACTATACATGAGAAATCTGTGATATACGCCTCTGAAGATTTCTGCAACATTTTTTCTTCCTTGAGTGGATTAAGTATGCCTTCCGAAATGTACATTGGAGCGCTGCCTTCCCTCTTCGTTGTTTTCTGCATAATGCCCTGTATAACGCTTCGTCCTTCTTTCCTGCAGTTTACATTGAGGTGGAAGTAATGATAAAGGACTAATGACAGGAAAACTTTTAAATGTTGAAGATATGCAAGACATGCCACCTTACGTGAGCTATTCCTTCGAAAAACACAACATCCTACTTCATTAACAACTGGCAATAACTCATTAATTCACATTAAAATACATGACCAACTCTTGGCTAAAAAGTTTTCTCGGACAATGAGCCAGAACCAACTGCGATGGAGGGGTCCTGTGTTTTTGCTTTGCAATGTCGCAAATCGCAATATCGTAATGTCACAATGTTATCGTGTTGTTTTTTATCGCAGATCGTAGTATTGCAATTTTGCAGTATCGCAGTATTGCGGTATCACAATATCGCAATATCGCAATATCGCAGATTGTTATAATTCTCGTGTAATTCTTGTGATATTTGCGATGTGCGATATGCGATATCGCATATCGGCGATGTTTTAAAGTTTTTCAATGTGAGTGTGTCTTCAGTATATGCGATGTGATGAATTTTAGCGTTGCAATATCGCCTTTTATCATTTTAACTCTTTAGAAGGTGTATCCTATCATCCTTTGCACGATGCGATATCTTTTAAGGAGTAAATTTAATTTTCTTCATTATGAAACTTAGGTTTTCTAGATTTTTCAAGGTATTTTCCTAAGTCCATGATGTTGTAAGTCTCATCTAAAAAAGAAAATGTAACACTAACTAATTTTTTGAGGGTCCCCACTTATTTAGTATTAGCAATAATACTTCATAAGGAGGGGGGTTGTTGGTGGCCACAACAAGATCATGAAAAGAAAGTTATATAAGTGCTTAGGCTAGGCCACTTTGCCTTCACCATCATACGTGTGAGTGGACAAGAGATCGAAAATCTTCCTCGAGATGGAGAAATATTCACAAACACCTCGGGAAAAGAAGAGTGCAAGACTCCATGAAAGATGTGCAAAGGTTCAAAACTCGATGAGAGGACACAACTTGTCATTAGGCCCTCCTTCTAGTGCTAGAAATGTTGACGGTGTTGGACCCGCCAACATGTTAATGGGATCTCCCCGGTAAGAAGTACAAATTAGACCTTAACCGTTTTGTGTACGAGTCCCACCAGTGGGTCGTAAGGTAATGCCTTGATCGTGGTATCGCACAAAGGAAAGTAGAATAACTTTGTTAGCAACAAGGGTGTGACTAATGTAGTGAGTCAAGGAATGTGTATGAGAGGTTCCAACATTTCTAAAGGGGAAGGAGGTGAAGGTGAGTTCCAGGTTGAAAGGGATCAGTCCCAACTCAGCTAGGAAGACACAACATAAAGGACATGCACAGCTTTTCGTGGAACATTCCACTTAGATGCGGAAGTCACATCATAAAAGGTATGATAACACATACAACACTCATAGATTAGTACGAGACGAGTGTGATTGTTCTTATAGCAAGGTTCAAATGAAAGGTCTTTCTGATGTCTGGCAGAGAAGTCAAAATGGATGGTGACAGCATTAACAACATATGCAACACATTAACAACAAGATTAATATACTTGCATATGAATCAGTTCATACACAAGTACGTAAGTTAAACAACACATACCATTAAAGAAACCGAAGCAATCCAACTACAATAACAACATATGCATGAAAATGTGCTCGATCTTATTATATAAAGAAGTGTAAGTCACAATCATAAAATACATCCATGTAAACCTGCTAGCCCAAACAATGGAACTTTACAACCACATTTGCATGCTCCTCCAAAGAGATGTACTAGCTCTGTGTAGTGGAGAAGCCAAGGCACATTACAATCCTGTCCAAGCCTTCTTCAAAATAGTCTTAGTAGAAGCTTGGCTCACCAAAAGCCTATACAATGAGTTATGAGGGACTATTTATAGCAAAGGGTGGGGTGACCCTTGACATTCCCCTTTGTGACAATTCAACTACCCTCATGACTCTTCACCTACTTTATGACTGTTACATCCAACTGTTGACACTTGAGTTACACTTGACATGACTCAACATTACAATGCACATGTACTCATGTGAGACAACATGGATTGAGCAAGCGTTGCAAGACATCACTGACACTTGGTCTATTGTGGTAAGACCAATGTTTTGACATGCTTGTGATGGTGAAGCGGGTGAGTTAATGCCAAGCTTGGTCATCCGTGATGGTGTGCATGCACCTCATGGTGACATCTTGCTGAAGCAAACTCTTGCTTTCGTTGCAACCAGTGCATTGGTTTGGCCCCTTCGTCCAAATTGTCTGCTAACATGTGCATGGTCTCCTTTGGTGCGGTTGAAATAGAAGCACACTGATGCATAGTGTCTATGTTAATCTTCAAGTGTGTGCTAGTGGTCATGCGCATCAACTTGTCGAAGTACCTGTTTGGCTCGAGTTGGACTTGCTTCTTGTCTTTGTGTTGGTGAGTGTGTTGAATGGGTTGGATTGCACGTGTGCACACAATGACATGCATGTTGTTGAATCCCTTGCATGTGATCAACCACACTACTTACAATGTCTACTCTGTGTTAGCTACTGGGATGGATCTTTAAGTTGTCCGGGCGTAGTTTCATCCATGAGCACACGTTGCGCCCACTACTGTTCCTGATCCTGCTGCAGCTCATCCGTCTATCTGCATAGCTTCATGTTCTTCCTGAGTTGCTGCTTCAACACGTGTAACTCATTCTTTGTTACATCTTCTTCCTTTGTACGATATTCATGTTGCATCGTCACTCCATAGCTAGAGTCTCCAAAGTTGCTTTCATCATCAATCGACTTGCTTGAGCTTGCAACCTTGTTCTACCTTCGTGTTGTCAACAACCCTCCTCTTGCATTTGTTGCATTTGGTATGCTGTCTTCAGTGGTTGTTCATGATGTTGCTCATTGTGATGCTGCTGCTTGATGTCCTTGTCTATGAACATCTTGATGTCTTCATGAGTAAGAAATATCATAGACACTTGATCGACTGCATGCCCAAGCATACTTTGAACGATGTCCTCATCTCTGCTCTCCTAGAAATGATTGTACCTATACTGGTGAGAGGCAGATGAACACCTGTGATACCCAAAGACATGGAAACACTCATAGCAAGCAATCTATCGGTTGAAAACCAAAATGAACATGAGAACTGACTTACAACATACCTAGGTGAATGATCATGAAGGTTGCGCAATTTCGGCCGGGCGATCGAGAGACCGATTGCCAAGAATCCTAAAGGAAAAGTTTGGGCTACTGGGAGACTGGCTTACTATTGGAACTACACAATGCACAGTCCAGTCACAGCTAGGATTACGTAATGCACAATTCCAGCTAGGAAGGACTGTTGGCCTAGGGACAAATCTATGCAATTTCTTGCGCCAAGCAGCCACTGTCCTCCAAAAATGCTTAAAATAGTCCTGGAGGCCACTGTCGAGTAGGAATGTGCAAATATGGAGAGGAAGGTGATCCTTCCTTACCTAGATTACGCAGTGCATCCTTGGTGAAGGCAGATCCCAGGCTAAGATTGGCTCAACTCAGCGATAGGCGATTGAAAGCAACTAAGTCAGTGAATGCATGATGACACGAAGTGATAGTAGAAGTGATTGACAGTGCATGCAAAAATATGAACGAAAGATTTAGCAAACAGATCAACATGCATGTGGGTGAGGCAGTTCACCAGTTGGGAGAACATCCATGCAAAATAGTTTCATGCATGCGAAAATAGTGAGATAGCAATGAAAACTGAAATAGAGCTAGGACAAGATAGTATATATGTAAACAACAACAAGCATTCACAGAAATCAAGCAAACAATACTCCTACAAGTGAAAACACAAAAAGCTATAGAAATGTAGTACAAGGCATGGGAAGCGGGCTTACCCCAAAAAAGTTGAGCTGAATGTGCCGACTACTCCTAGATGTGATGTGGGATGTCAGAATGTGACAAATGAGCTTTGTAGCATCTGGTTGATGAGTTTTGATAACATCGAGGTTGTGACGTGCATGACACGAATCTAGGGGAAGCGACACTTGGTGGGAGGTTTTGGAATTACTCCGTGCATGTAGCCTCCAACTACTAAACATAGATCCCTGAAACAAGGGATGCCTTTGCATGCTACCTTGGGAGAAGTAGCCCCTACATGCAAGTCTGTTTTGCTCAGTGTTGGAGGGAACTGGTCAACTCAGCTACACATACAAGAGACTGCTTGACTGCTAGAGAAAAATGTGCATTTTTGGCTGGGACCTGGGCTAGCTACCTAGGAGATTTGCGCAATTTTTGGGTAGAGCATCTGACTGCTGCGCAGATTTGTGAAAATCCTCAACTGAACAGCCTATTTTTGGGAAAATTTTGTTGGCAGAATTGCGCAATCCTGGAGCCCAACAGGATGTCAGAGAGGATTACGCAATTCCTGTTGGGAGCATTGGTTGGCAGGATTTCACAATCCTGGAGCCCAACAGGATGTCAGAGAGGATTATGCTATTCCTATAAGGCTGGTTGCCCTCCATAAATGCACAATTTTCAAGGGGGAAGCTACTCAACCTGTAGCTAGACCGATTCCGGGTGAGCAGCTTATGAGGGGAATGGATCGACTGTGATCGACAGGCTGCCTTTGTGCAAGGAAAACACTTGAAGCTTGATTACTTGATGAATCAAGACAAGGTGTTGTGTAAGGTTGATAGGGAGGCTCCAAAACAGGCTAAGGAAAAATTTTGGAGGGTGGTTGTAGCCACTACAACAATAACCAAGGGTGAAAATGACCCTTGTCACTGTTCAACTTCCCTCATGATTGTTTCACTTACATGACTCTTCAACTTTACATGACTTTTCAGCTTTGCATATGGGTATCTTAGAATTCCACGTTACATTACATTGATTACAATAATATGGCCCACAATAGTGATGTGGCAAAGATGACTCATGATGCTACTCGACACAATAATGCTGGTATGTTCATGTCGTTGGTGGTGTCCATGTCGAGTTGTAGTGTTGCTAGGTGATGGATATTCTCTTGGTGTAGCATAGCTTCATCTCTGCATGGAAAGGTATATGAAGTCTTCAATGGTCTTGGTGTTCGCTTGATGTTTGCACGTGCATGTTCCTCCTTCACTTGTACTTTGGCATGCTTCACATGTTCATCCATTCACGAAAAACTCTCCTCACATGCATTGTTCGTTCATTAATCGTCCATTCACAAAAAAATCTCCTCGCATGCATCATTTGTTTGCAAAAAAATATCCTCGCATGCATTGTTCGTTCGGTCGTTTGTGAACAAATCTCCTTGCATGTGCTCTTCTTGATCATCTTGTTCGTTTTCGTGCCATATCTCATTCACGTACTTGTATCTGCAATCGCTCATGATGAGACGACATCAAATCCATAAATCTCCTAGTCTACCATGATGCATTATTGTTCGATTTTGGATGCATGTGACCAATAGAGAGGACAAGGCTATGAAACTGCACAAGGCAGATTTCAAGTTGGGATGCAGGCTTCGGGCATTACCGGTGAAAATTGCCTAGATGTCACTCGGAGACTGAGATGAACAATCCGGATTAGTAGCGACTATCCACAGATCTGACTCAACTGGAGGACTGATATGAAAAATGTTTTGAGGGAAGCAGTGTAGGTAGCAGAGGGGCTTGGTAGCAAAAACTATGCAATTCCTCTCGAGAGCAAGCAACAGGGTGTAGGAGGCTTGCCGAGAAAAAATGTGCATTTTTTGGGAGCAGGTAGTGAGCTGTGGGAATGTTGTTGGAAAACACTATGCAATTTCTAGGAGGCTAGACTACTAAACATCCCATCGTAATTCCTGAGCTGAGCGAGATGCTGGGCAACTGGGGTGGCTGCTCATGAAAACTACACAATATTTTGGGTGAGAAGCAAACCCGCTATCTGGGTGACTTGCTGGAAAAACTGTGCAATGTTTTGAGGGAGACAGGGATGGATAGTGGGTGTCTGTCCATCACGCCTACGCAATTTCTTTAGTGAGCGGAGCGGGCAATATCTGTAGCTTTTTTGATATCTATACAAATTCTCTTAGATTCACCCGACTTGTCTCGAGAACCAAACGCAGTTTCACGAGAGGCTAACCTACGGGCACAATAAAGAAAGGAAAGTAAAAACAAAAAAGCAAAAGTAAAGCGAGAGAAAAACAAGTAAGAAAAGAAAGCAAGCAACCAAACCAAACCAAGTAAGAAAGCAAGAAAACATGCAAAGAACAAGGAAAATCAAATCAAACCAAAGATGAAAACACTACTTCTACTCCTACGCTAAATAATGCATGGGACTACTTACATGAAGTGATATTTCCAATGCAATGACCAACACATTGGTTGGCCCATGTTGGTGAAGGAATGGCTCACAAGAAGCACATTCAAGTGAACTAGAAAACACAAAATATATAACAGTGAACACCAACATGCTCTGAGTTCTAAAACGTCCACAGAAAAGAAAAGAGTGAATGCACAAGATAGACATTTTGCAGACTTAACATGGTGTTGTGCCATAGTGCATGCAGATGATAAACATGCACAGTCTTTTTACTATGACATACGAGCGAACCTGAGAAAGACCGATAGCTTGTGCTTTGCAAGCATGTTTGTTGCGTAAGATTACTCCAAAGCTTGAGATCATGTGATTTGAGTGGAGGAAGCGAAATTTGGGTGTTTGGTTGATCTTCAATGTGAAGCAGAGAGTGATGAGGAGCCTTTGGTGTTTTGAAAATTTTCTAATCAAAAGTGGAACTAACCTTAGGACAACGAGGGCCTAACATAACCATTAGCCTAGGCTGAAGTGCCTCAATAGCTTGCAGGTTTTCCACTTCGTCAATAGAGAGGTCATCAGAGACTAGTGGCTTAGAAATATTAACAGTGAGTGAATCAACATCATGATCAAATGAAGAAGTACAGAGATCATGATAGCCACGATTAGAAAATTCGGGATGTTTATTGATATCCTCATGATTTGATGAATTGTGCATAGGGGTAGATGAGAAGAAATGATTTTCACCCTTTATGTTTTCAGAAATTATAGATGACAGATGGGACGATTTTCAGAGGAAGATGTGTCCTCTCCACAATGTAATGACAAATTGACATCTGGTGTGTCATGTGAATGATAAAAAGTGGAAACATCTGGAAATGATTTTTCACAGGGGAAATCAATAGTGGCAAAACCAAAAGGGATGTCAAGGTAGAGTGGATGAGGAGTGGATGGAAGGGAGTCATTCTTCATCGCAGATTCTTCTTTAGATTCCCGCACACACTTGTCATGAATGATAACGCAAGTTCGCTGAACAACACCAACTTCGTCAACAACTTGATCCTCATTCACAACACGTGTGGAGTCTAGAACGAAAGAACAAAAGATAGTATAATCCGAAGGATCAATGGAACACAGGGACAGAGGTTGAGGGAATGAATGCACATGACAAATAGTAGGCTTATAAGCCAAATCTATGTAGATATCAATAGTAGGTGGGGTAGAAGGATGTGACAGTTCAACATATGTATGTGCACCTTCTCCCACCTCACACTGCAGAGCTAGAGCTATTTGATGAGAAGAGGACAAACAACTGCTTGTGACAGTGACCTCATTCGTCTTAGATTTGGCAGCTCTAATGCTGAGGTGTGCTGGGAGGGGTTCGAATGATTCTAATAATTGCGGATTTTTGGATATTTAAAGAAGATACTCAAATCTTCCATCAAGAAATTCCCAATCAATTTCATCTTCGGGAAATCGGTATGCAACATTACAAAAGTGTGCGTGAAACTGTTCAACGGATTCATCAAGTGATTTCCATAGTTTCAGAATTTCTTTACTGAGTGCTTTACAGTCAAAATCATTGAAATCACGGTCTGTCTCTGTGACCAAATGAGGAAGAGAGTGAATGGATTTTTGGGCAGTGTGGCACACCAATGCATTGGGTTCCCTAGAAGCATGTATGTGAACTATGCACAAGTAATGTAATCTTCAAATATTTCATGTCTTTCATAGGAGCCTATAATGCCAACCATGTCTCTAACCAAGACTACTCTGTCTCCACCATCGTATGTTTTATGTAACAAGTTATTCCAGATATCTTCTATGATTTCAAATTAATTTTCATAAGACATACATTCCAGAAGAGAAATTTGGTGTTTATTCATGATAAGTATGCAAAGATTCAAAACATATTGTGAGGACTCAGCTTGTCATCTAGCCCTCCTTCTAGCACTATAAATGTTGACGGTGTTGGACCTGCCAACATTTAGGTGATCTCCTCGGTATGAAGTCTCAACTAGACCTCGAATCATTTGGTGTAGGAGTCCCATCCGGTACGATGGCTCAGTTGCCATTATCTTAAAGATATGCTTTAGCTCTTGCTTGTTAGTAGATGAGAGAGGTCTTCTTTGTCTTTGAATGGCGAGGTTCACATGTTTAGTGAGTGCTTAGTGTCATTTGTGTCAAATTTCTTTCACTATAGAGGGAGAGGGTGGAAGTGAGTCTCAGGTTGAAAGCGAATAGTACCAACATTGCTAGAGACACACAAAACAATAGGACATCCACAACTTCCGGTGGAGTAGTCCACAAGGATGCAACAGTCACAAACATAAGGTGAACAGATGGCATGTACAACACCCATCAGAATATTCCACATGAGTGTGACGGGTGTTATAGCAAGTTTACAAGAATGAATCTATTGAATGTCCAACGGGATAGCCCACACAGGCGAGACAAAATTAACAACTGATACAACACATTTCCAATAGCATATGTACTAAAACAACTGCAATAGTTAAACTGTCTTAATACAGGATAAAGCAACATGCATTACAAGTGTCCAAAGAATAGTCTTACAAATGAATACAATACATGTGTGGAAATATGTTGGCATGTTAACAGGCTTCTGAATTAAGAGAATGGTCCAAGTCACATTGGTACACCATCACATCACTAACCCCAATAGTGGGGCATTGGAGCCACTTCTCGCTCCTCAAAGAAAATATTATAGACTCTCAAGGCTATGCGGGAGGAGCCAAGGTGAAAAGTCATTTGCATGTATAAATGAGGGGTATTTACAACCAAGGGTGAAACTGATACTTGGGACTATTCAACTTCCCTCATGACTGTTTAACTTACATGACTCTTCAACTTTACATATGGGTCTCTTAGACTTCCACGTTACATTACATTGATTACAAAAATATGGCCAACAGTAGTGATGTGGCCTGTTGATCTAGATTGTCATTAATGGAAATATGAAGCCGAGGAGCTATCAAAGTAGAGAAGAGAAGCAAGTGTAAGAGCATAATATTGAGGAGGAGCCACATCAGAGGAGCCATATCGGGAGTAGCACGTGTAATGTATGCCCAAGAAGAACCGAGAAGAAGAATTAATCAAAAGGAACAAAGAGGAAAATGTTTTAGGAGGAAAAGCTAGCGGAAGAGGAACACGCATCAAGAGGAGCATCGCATGTAATATATGCCAAAGAAGTTAACAGGGGAGCCAAAAGAATGGAGGAGGGGCCAAAAGTGCAGAGGAGTATATAATATCGGCAGAAGTCAAGAAGATGGATGAAGAGTTAATGCACGTGATTATATTCCAAAAGGTGGGTTTGTAATAGTGGCAGTGGTTTTCGGGCAGATGCTAGGCGATAAGTGGTATTTAGAGGAGAGCACCTGATTCCATTCAATGGGTGACACATACCATTTTGGTGGAGAGAGAAAACCACCTTTTTGGGTGGTTATCTCCCTTGCAAATTGCTCACCCAAAATTCATGCAGGGCGTTGGATCCAACGCGAGTTGATCGATGTCGAAGGATCAACAGATAGTTTTGGGTTGATCGGGTTAAGTGTTGACCATCAGATCGTTAGTAGATCAATGGTGGAGGATCGCTAAGGAATATCGCTTAATATCATACCATAAGTTATAAAGGGATGGCACATTAAATATGCAATTGCGATATATATATATATATTATAGATGCGATAATACACGGAACCGAATAGGTTATAGCAAAGAGCATAAGAGTATATAATATATAGATGTGATATATGTATGCAGACCCACTGCAATATTTTAATACGACCTATTGAAATATCGCATCCATTGAATTGCAATGTTCAAAAGCATTGAAACTACTGGACTGCCGATTGCGATATGTATAAGGACCCAACTGGACCATTTGCAATATTGAAAGTGTGATTGCGATATATATATTATATATTATATATATATATAATATATATTATATATATATATATATGGACCCGAAGGAGTTATTAAAATCAGTTTATAATAATATCGTGACCGGGTATCGGGGAATTGGCTATGTTATGTGCGAATCTGCCGATTGCGATATAGTTGTGGACTTAATATAATATCACATCTAGAAGGGGAATCTGCCATCGACTATGTTTTTGGCACAACTTATAAAAGACCTCTAGAACTTGTGATTGCAATAAAAGGATGACGTGGCATGTGGGACCTCTATATGGCTATAGTCTCTCTTATATGGTTTCTGTGAATAATCAAGTCTATGGAAGAAAAACTCTTCAATATGTTTTTTAATATGCAAGTTGGCCTCTTTCCAATAAACATGTCTTTCTGGTCATTGGTGAAACCCATATGTGATTATGAAAAGAAGACGAAAGGACGAGTGAGCATAGATTGGGAAGCCGTAGACCAAGCGATTAAGAGGGGATGCAAAAGGTTGAGCGAGCATTGAAGAATCCAAAGCTCAAGCGAGCAAGGAGGAAGCCAAAAGGTCAGGCGTATTAGGCTTCTATAACAGTGAACAAGGAAGGTTCAAAAGTTGCTAGCAAACTGTAAGAAAAAAAGGGAGCTAAAGTTCTGGCAGAAGTGGAAGGAACAGGAGGATAGAAGTAAGTCATAGGTCTAGTAGGGTTGGAAGCAGAGAATTACAACCAAACAAATATAGACAATTACAGCAGAGGGTTGGAGCCCTTAAGGTTGGTGCCTCGCAACTAAAAGGATTGGTGTCCTGGGAGTTGGTGCTCTGGAGGTTGGAGCCTCACAAAGAGTCCAAGTTGGTGCTGGCAACTGATTGAAACCATAAATATATCTATCTATCTATCTATCTATCTATCTATCTATATATATACACACACACACACACACACACACACACATATATATATATATTCTACTTGATTTATTGCAAAGATCATATTAATAAAAGCATCTATTCTTGTTATCTATTTCTGTGTTCCAAATATAAATTTTTTTAACTGATAAAAATAATAATTGAAAATAAATATTGATTCACCCCCCCTCTTAGTATTTCCAACAATTGGTATCAGAGCGGGCTTCTTCATATTAGCCTAATAGCTTGAAGAAGGATTCTTAGTCATGATGAGAAATCAAGAAGTGGTAGGAAGACCTCCTTTGTTCGATGGCACAAATTTTGGTTTATGGAAAAAGAGAATGTCCTACTAATTAATGTCCCTTGGACCTGAAGTCTGGCATTCGGTCTTAAATGAGTACAAAGCTCCTTCCACTCTTCCAACAGATCAAGACGAGAGGAAAGTCTACGTTGCAAATGCAAAATCCTTAAACACCATCACTAGTGGAATCACTGATTCTAAATTTAAAAAAGTCATGAATTGTAACTCTGCCAAACAAGTATGGGATAAGCTAGTTGGCTTATACGACAGGGATTCCAAAGTCAAGAAGGCAAAGCTTCAAACTCATAGATGGCAATTTGAAAGTCTGAAAATGGATAATGAAGAAGATATTGCATCATACTTTCTCTGAGTAGCTGAAGTGGTAAACTCTCTTAAAGGATTGGAAGAAAACATTAAAGAAAGCACCATTGTTCAAAAGGTCTTAAGATTTCTCCCAGACATATTTGACTCCAAAGTAAGTGCCATAGAAGAAATGAAGCATCTAGATACTCTCAAGATGGATGAACTCCATGGAATCCTCATTTCCTATGAGATGAGAAAAGGTTTCCTAAGTTCCAAAGATGCAGCATTCAAGGCCTCAAAATAAAAAAAGGGGAAAGAAAGGAATGTCAGTAGTGATGACTCCAATGTTGACTCTGAATTGGCACAATTTATACGAAGGCTCAAGAAAGGATCTATGCGAAAAGGTAAATACCCTCTTATTTGTTTCAAGTGTGGAAAAATAGGTCATTATGTTGAAAAATGTCCTCATAAGCACGATAATGATGATGAAGAAAATTATAAAATAATGGTATACAAAAATAAAGGGTTCAATGAGAAGAATTTCCTCTCTAAGCAAGTTGAGTTTGATGAAGATGAATTTGTCATCATCGAAAAGAAATCAACTACCTAGTTCCATCACCGCAAAGGGGGTAATGAAGAATCAGATGAACAAAATGACCATGCTGGAAGCCAATAAGTATCATTCATGACATTCACAAATGATGATAGCTCAGGGCTAGATGGAAATGTAGATGAATTGTTAATAAGTGCCATTGAAGAAAATGAGAAATTACGAAATAAAATCATCTCTCTCAAGGTAGAAAATGAGGAAACAAAAAGAAGGGAAGATCTCTTGAAAAATAAGCTAAAAGAGAAAGAAGAAGCTTGCGAAAAATGTGAAACCGAAATAGTATCTCTGAGGAAGGAATTGGAGAAAGTTAAAAAGGGTAGGAAAAGCTCTCAAATACTTGACACTATCCTAAATAATCAAAAACCTCAACATGACAAATCTGGAATAGGTTTTAAAGGAGAATCATCAAGTACTAAGAATATTGTGAAAAACTATACCGACGTACTTTCCAGCAACCCAAAAGAAGAAAGATTATTTCATCAAAGGCTCATCCCAGATCCAAAGAATGAAGAGAGAGTAACTCCAAGGAATAATTTTGATTCGAATCATGGATGTTACAACATATACAAAACAATATTTCATCAAAGGCCGATCTCAAATCCAAAGAATGAAGCGGGAGTAACTCCAAGGAAGAATGTTGATTCAAATCATGGCTATTACAACAGGTACAAAACTATCTTTTTTGGGCATTGTTTCCATTGCAAAAATTTTGGTCATCAAGCTAGACATTGCATGGCTTGTAAGAATAACACACCAAAACTGAAGGATCAAATAAACAAACCATATGGCCCCAAAGGGCAAGGACAAATCAAGACCTACAATTCTTTTGATCCCTTGGCCAAATTTGATCTGATTTGCTCATTATGTAATAATAATGGACACAATGAACAAAATTGCCCACTCAAAAGAGGAAAACCAAGAAGTGAGAATCCCAACATGGATAAATGTGGCCTAGCTCTATGTTCTCAAAATAATGAAAATGATTGGTTTGTGGATAGTGGGTGCTCCATACACATGACAGGGGACAAAGGGAAGCTTGTCTCATTGAACAAAAAGGAAGGAAATGTATCCTTTGGAAGTGGATCTGCCAAAATTGCTGGAAAAGGAACTGTTACTCTTATTAATGGAAAAGGAAAAGGTCAAAATTCTTTGCTAGTAATCGGGCTTAGATACAACCTCCTAAGTGTTAGCCAAATATGTGATCAAGGACATAATGTTGTCTTTAGCACCAAATATTGTGAAATAAGGAACTCTTCCTCAGGGGAACCTGTGGTGAAAGGGGTTAGAACACCAGACAACATCTATATTCTAAACAAGATTCAAGAAGATAAATACTACTTCAGTCAAATAGATGAAAGTTGGTTGTGGCACAAGCGACTTGGACATACAAGCTTCGATAACTTCATCAATATCAGCACGATTAAAGCCGTACGAGACATTCCAAAGTTATTCAAACCAAATCAAGGAGTATGTGGCCCATGTCAACATGGAAAGCAAACCAGAACAAGTCACAATATGAAGGAGTTCTCTACATCAAAGCCTTTGGAGATCATTCATGTTGATTTATGTGGACCAACTAGAACTCCAACATTCCAAGGAGAAAGGTACTTTGCTTTATTTGTTGATGACTATACTAGAATGATGTGGGTATATTTTATAAAATATAAATCTGAAGCATTTGAGTGTTTTAAGAATCTTAAAGCTCTTGTAGAAAATGAAAAGGACTCTAAGATTAAGTGTCTTAGAATAGATAGAGGGGGAGAATTCACATCAAAAGAATTTGATGAATTCTGTAAAATACATGGAATTAAAAGAGAACTCTCTGCTTCCAGAACACCAAAGAAAAATGGGGTAGTTGAAAGAAGAAACCGAACAATTCAAGAAATGGCAAGAACAATGTTAATAGTAGCTAACTGTAGGTTTTAACCTCGTACAGAAATTACCTGCATACGAATTCTAAATCACAGAAAAATAAACAATGCGAGAGCATAACACATAAAACACATATACACAGAGATTTCCCACTCGATCCTAAAACCGGGACTACCAGCTTGATTTTTCATTATGTTCCTTTCAATGTTACAATACATATTTATACATGCTGAAGCATCCAATACCATGGACCGAAAGCCA
>APFE031592092.1:35545-68352 GCA_000404065.3 Pinus taeda | reverse complement strand
TCCTACACCTCTTGATGAGAGGGATCCAAGAAAAATATTAGCTTCCATTAATAAGATGACCCACATGGAGTTTGGCCCAGTTGCCAATTTTAACACTCCCTCTCAACTAGGGAGAACTCCATCCGCTGATCCATATGTCTGACTGTACTATCTCTGCCATCAGTGCCCTGCACTACTCTGCTCTGCTGAGCTCTGCTTTGCTTTGCTCTGCTCTGCTGAACCATGAAGAAAAAGAATTGATCGAGAATGTCTCATACCATTCTCTACTAACCCGAAGTCAGTTTCATCTGAAGAGAGTGTGTCACATCACTCTTACTGACCCGAAGTAAGTTTTATTGATCCCAGATCAATATCACAAGAGAGTGTCTCAAACCACTCATACTGATCCCAGATCAATGGAGGTCATCCTAGCATAGGGAGTACAGTAGATACAATGATGCGTCCATCGATAGTACTACTATGGTCCCTAACCACATTTCCCTGCTCATTGATCAGATGAGAGGTACTTCCCATGAGTCCCAGACTGCATGAGTAGGATGCCTCGACAGGAGAACTAATCATCTTGTCCACAGGAGAACGAATCATCTTGCCCCACAGTCGTCATGGGAGAACTAATCATCCTGTTTCACAGTTGCCACGAGAGAACTAATCATCTCATCCCACAGGAGAACTAATCATCCTGTTTCACAGTTGGCACAGAAGAACTAATCATCCCAGCGCACAGGAGAACTAATCATCCTGTTCCACAGTTGCCACAGGAGAACTAATCATCCTGGCCCACAGGAGCCACAGGAAAACTAATCATCCCGGCCCACAAGAGAACTAATCATCTTGTTCCACAGTTGCCATGGGAGAACTAATCATCCTGGCCCACAGGAGAACCAATCATCCTGTTTCACAATTGCCACAGGAGAACTAATCATCCCGCCCCACAGGAGAACTAATCATCCTGTTTCACAATTGCCACGAGAGAACTAATCATCCCGGCCCACAGGAAAACTAATCATCATGTTTCACAATCGCCATGGGGTATCACAGGCGAAGGTTGAACCTATCACCCTGTACATAGCGCACCACCAGGGGAGGGTGAGTCGCCCTGTGGTCGTATGTTGCTCCAGTAAGTATCCCAAGCCCCCCAGAGCTCCCAGAGCTCAATGCATGCAACATGCAGGAACCTTATAAGGTCTCTCAACGACTCCAAGTCATTCAGGAAAGTCACAAATTTGACCTTTCCCCGAGGCTTTGACAAAATGTATCAACCTGTACATCAGTCTCAATGCGATGGAGCCTCCTCGCTCATCGACTTACCATATCCCAGATAAGGCAGTATCTAATGTCTATCTGGTGGAGGAATCATCGAATACAGGATTCCTCAATAATTGAATCCCCCCTCTAGTTGTCACAGAGAATCACAATGGTATTCATCATGTATACAAATAGCTCACTTAAGAGCTTCTACAACCATGTAGCTTCACACGAGATCATACTCGTAGCTATGTATTCAACCTTAGTGGTGCTTATAGCAACTGACTTCTGCTTCCTGCTCATCCATGATATCGAAGCAGAATCCAAAGAGAACCAGCAGCACTGAGAAGTTTTCTAGTGATCCTCCACACTGCCTGTCTAGTCAACATTCAAATAGTCATTCAGTTTTATATTTCCGACAATGTATCTCAATCCATGAGAGATTGTGCCCCGAAGATATTTAGAAGATTCTTAGCACCAATCCAGCGAGGCTCAACCAAATATGAGCTCACCATGCTAACTGCAAAACATATGTCCGGACGAAAGTTTACCAAGAACATCAACGCGAATGAGTTTATGAAACTCAGGGGCATTTCCCAAATCTCGTCCGACATCACTACCATATAAATTCTGAAAGTTAAGATATCCTCAAGGTAGTCACGGGCTTGCAGTTTACCATTCCACATCCGGAATCCAACTCCCTCTTACTTCTATAAGTGAGAGGGTCTGCACCTGTTTGAAATAGGTCATCCTCAGAAGGTGCTGGTATGAGAGGTCTATCATCCACAGCCTTCAAACAATGGTTTGGATCGGCTTCACTCTTAGTGAAACTCAGCTTCATCTGACAGCTATCAATCCTCTCATACTATGCCCGGGGAATTTCGCTTCAAGCCATAGAGGGCTTTCTTGCACCTGCATACGTGAGATTCCTGATCATGAATCTCAAACCCCTCAGGTTGTTCCAAACCTGTGGACCTGCTACATGAGGGGAATGGTCCCTTGTAAGATTTTCCTTCGATACATCTTAGACATGTACTTTCATGCTCTTTTTGAATTCAGGCATCCCTATCACCTTCTGACTCACAGACCTCCAGTGCTATGTGTCAATGGACATGGTCCCCAGAGGACTTCCTGCAACTTGATACAACCCTTAACTCAAAAACATATTTGAAAATTCTATTTTCAAACACGTACCTTTCCATCGATGAGTACCACCCTGTAACCTTTGACTCCCATTGCCGAAATGGACACCAGGTTCTTCTTGCGATTAGGTACATAAAAGAGATTCTGTAAATGAATCGAGTTACCTTCATTCAATTGAGGGGCAACATTTCCTACACCCTTTCTGGGATAGGTGGCATCAACTCCAAGCATAATCCCACGGTTGTTTCCGTCTCTACCAAATTCGAGAGAGCACCCTTCTATCCGATGAGGTGCCTTGAAGCACTACGATCAATAAGCCAGATTCCTAAAGAATCTGAAGGAGAGGGCCAAAACAAGATAACACTTCTTTATCTTATCAGAAACAACATTTGATTCTTCATACCTGGGGTTCCTTGTTTTTTTTGAAGAATCAGTCGTTTCCTTGATGACCTGCATTACCTGTCATTATTTTGATCATTGAAGATGTCCCTGGAATGATTGTTATCTTCATCAAGAGATGTGTCTCTGCCATTCGGACACTCATTCGCATAATTTCCGAACTTATTGTAACCAAGGCATCTGCCTTTCCTTCCACCCTTAGATACGGACTTCCCAATGAAGTGATCTTTAGGTAGGCCATCAGAAACTTCGACTGCGCCATTTTGATAATATTCTCTGCTTCGACTTCACCCTCGGTGAATTTGAAGAGGGATGAGGAATCCACTGATCCTTTTGTCCTTTCCCAACTGTCTTCAATGATTGCTCTTACACTCTTGCTTGGGCATTGTCTTCACCTCGGCTCTGATACCATGTTAATTTTAGGTATGTTCTATGCTTAGAGCAATTTATTTCAATTTTCACAGTTAGCTCAATATCTTTTCCAGATTAGCAATCACATCAACATTAAAGTAAACTGCAGATAGAACATAAACATAAATCACAGAAGACAAGCCAAGACAAGAGGACACAAGATGTGGCGCTAGCCAAGGACAAACCCCAATGTGGGGAAACCCTTGATCAATACTTCATATATGTTCTTCAATGGTTCAGTAGAGAGAGAGATAGAAGTCAATACTTTGACTTATCTAGATAAGAGCAGAGATCATCTCTAAGAAGATGATACATGAGATCAGTTGAAGACATGTTGCTTCAACTGATTCTCCAAGGTGGCTCCTTCGCCTATCGTTGTGTTGCATTTCGTCATCATGCTGCACCTCACTGCGCTGCACAATGTTGCACCCATCATCACTATGCTACATCTCATCACGCTTCATTAATCATGATTGTACCCATCATTGTACTGCATTATGTGCCATTGCTACACCATGTTGCCTTACTGACCTATGCTCTGGTTGCACCTTGCTTGCTTGTTGTCCCTAGCATGCTTGTTGTCCTTAGCATGCTTGCTGTTGCATGCTAGTTGTCCCTTGCATGTTAGTTGTAACATTGCATGCTTGGTGTATTTGTTGCTAAGTACCATACAATTGTCCCAATGTTAGTTAGCTGTCGCTTGCATGCTGCTCTCCTTCAAAGACAGATGCTCCGACAGTTCCGGCAGTTCTAGTTGCGAACAAAGTGATGAAGAAGAAAGTGATGATGAAGAGAGCGATGAGCAAGCTAATATTGTAGATTCCCACGCCTTTAACATTATGCCAGGTGGCACATACACTCATCCTCCGATTAGTGAAGTAACCATCAAAGAAGAGAAGGATGAGCTAATCCTTAATGTAGATGATAGTGGGAGATTTAAAGGGATTCAATATTAACGAAGGGATAATAAATACCTCCTCTACAACCTCAAAGGAACCCAACAAGAAAGTATCTCCTCCTAAGGGGAGTCCCTTCCTAAAGAACCTCTTCTTAAAGGGCCTCCTAAGAAGGATCCCCCTAAGAAAGATAGTTCTAAAAAGAATCCTCCAAAGGGAGAGCCCAAAAACAAGTCTAAAGGTAAGGAGGTTGAACTTGATGTTGATTTAGGTACTACTATAGGAGAGATGACTGTACAAGTTCCCTTAAAGGAGATTGTGAAACTCGCATGACAATGATGGCAAGCCAAGAAAGCCTTTGGGTTTGAAGAAGAAGACACGCCAATAACATTACAAAACATTCACCTTTCCAACTCAAACCCAGGGCATGAGCCATTCTTGCTCACCTTAGACATTAATGACTTCCTCTAACATAATTATATGTTGGATTCAGGGGCTTCCGCAAATATCATGCCATTAAAAGTCACGAAGAAACTAAATCTTAGCATTACCCGAAAGTATAAGACGGTTTGTGGTTTCAACTCCCAACCTGTCAAAGTGGAAGACCTCATAAAAAATCTAAAGGTTTCCTTAGCAATGAACCCCGATATATCATTACTCATGGATGTCGTAGTCATAGACATTCCCGATGTATGGGGAATGCTATTGTCTAGGAAATGGGGTGCTACTATGGGTGGTCAACTCCAAATGGATTTATCTCATGTCACCATTCCGCAATCTGATGGAACTCCCTTCACCCTTTATAAAGAACCTATGTATCCTACTCAAGTGATAAAACCAGGGCCCATCCCTTATTACAAAATCCCTGAGACTAAGAAACCATCCCTTATTCTTCCTTCTCAAGAGGTTTGTATCCTTAAGAGGCTCAATCACAAGCAAAACAATAAATGGAAGTTTTAAAAGGAGTACAAGGTTGGGGATGTGGTGTTGTTTGATAAAAACCATATACCTATCAAGACTCAAAATTCATGGGAAGGTCAGTGAGGATTACTATTATATTGCTAAACTTGATGACGAACTTTGGCCACAACCAGTCAAATTACATCATATCACCACTTTTCTTGATATTTGACCTTGTATTGTATGCATGTTATGTTGATTTGGGGTAGCATTGGATGTGCTCTAGCCATTGAAATTGGTGGAGAGGCTAAAGCACGTGAGATCTCCAAGACCCAGAAATGGTTTGGACAGATTGTACCCGGTTTGGGAGATATTAAAATAATTAATATTTTTAATGGAGATCCTAAGTCTAAACTTAAAAAAATAAAATATTAATGGGTATTAAAATAAAATTGGATTTAGAAGGTTCCAAAAGTCATGGATCAAGCCAAATCTAATCTTAATCATTGATTAGAGATTTAATCTCAGTCGTTGAAGGACCAATAAGAAAAGTATAAGATGAGGATTGAGGGTCAGTTGGAGAACACACCAAAGTGATCAGTCATTCGATTTGCTAGAGCGAGGTTGCTAAGCAAAGTCAAATCAGTGATCAGCAACGAGGGTCAGCGAGTACTGGGTAGAGAGGCGGAGGCAGAGCCAAGAGACCAGTGCAAAAGCAGTGAGCAAGAGGCAGCAGCCAAAGCAGGCCACGCAGAGCCCAGCAGAGACAATGCAGAGGCTAGAGGGACTGTGTCATCCATGCAGAAGGCTGCAAGAGTGACGCAGATGATCCCAGAGGCTACGTAGTGCCTCAGAGGGCTGACACAGAGAGATTTGAGGCTGACGCGGAGTAGCAGGAGGCTGACGCAGAGGCCAAAAGGGCCAACGCAAAACTTCAGTGTTGCTAGAGAGGGTTTCGTGGGACAGGTTTTCTGAATACCTGTTTCTGAATAGAGAGGTATTGCTGCCATGTATTTTTTTTCTCTGTCGGGTGAGTTGGTTAGGCACCCAGTTGTACTCAAGGAAATACTGCATAATAATATACCCTCATAATAGCTGCACTAGTTTTCCCACATTGGATTTTTCCAGGGACATTTGTCCAAAAATAATGGTGTCACTTGTGTGTTTGTTTTCTTTCAGTTGTTGATCTATAGATGTTGTGACTGTATTGTGTTTATTTCGGTATTTAAATGTTTCAAATAACTTGTTCAGAATTTACAAGTAGAAGAAATAAACCAACAAAATACAAATTAATTTTCTAATGGATAGACTTAGAAAATTCAACATGGTATCAGAGCCAGGTTGTAGATCACAGGAGAGCTGAAGGCATCAGCTAAGCAGAGCATTTGCAGCAAATCAGTTGTCCCAAGTGACAGAAGCTGATCCTTGTAGAAGCGACAGAGGAAGGGTTGACGCAGAGGGACTGCATCAGCAGTCTGGGCTAGAGAGAGACCAACGCAGAAGCTAAGGAGGGCAGAGAGAGGCTCACGCAGAGCCACACAGAGACCAGGAGGGTTGACACAATGGCTGAGGGAGTTGTTTTTTCCAATGTCGGGATTGGGCAGAGCCTAGAGGCTTAGTTCTTCAGTTGTTGGGGCATAGGAAGCTGTGGGCAGTTTGCATGGGTGAAGCTGGGGGGCTACTGTGGTCAGAACATTAGCTAACAGGGCAAAACCAAGATAGAGGGAGTTGTTGCCGAGGCGGATTTCTAGCCAAGGAATCTGGATCAGTGTTGCAGTTGCACAAACGATCGGAGAGGGGCAACTTGACGATTGGCAAGAGAATTTCCAGAGGGAAAATCGGGACTCAAAGGAGTCTAGCAGAGAACTTCCAGGTGGGGATTAAAGAGACTCAGTAGGAGTCAAAGAGAGAACTTCCAGAGGGAAATAGAGAGACTCAGAGGGGTCAACAGAAGAGCAGAGAGATGGTCATGAATGGACTGAGAGATCAAGGCAGGCTGGACGGGGCAGCCAACTTTGTGGTCTGGAAGGCTAGGATCTTGTCTATTCTAGATAGACATCACATCAAGTGCTTCGCCTTGAGAGTAATGGCTATCACAGTTGACCTGGTAGCTAATGAGAGGTACGAGGAGGCAATGTCCAAGGCAAAATGCATCATCCTTGATGGGATCAAGGATCATGTGGTCCAACATATTGTCGAGAAGGAGACAGCAAAGGAAATGTGGGATACCTTAAAGACATTATACCAGCATACTTCCGTGAAGAGGAAGATGCTACTTGAGAATCAGCTACAGTCATACCAAATGCAGAAGAGAGAGCAGATAGATATCTTCCTCGGTTGGTTGAAGGAGATCCGAGACCAATTGACTTCCATAGGGGCAACACCGGATCAGGAGTTGATGGTCAGGACTGCACTAAACGCAGTCTTTGAGGAGTGGGAAACATTTTTCCAGAGCACACTGGGCAAGGCGAATCTTCCAGATTGGGAAGAATTGTGGGCAACTCTTCGCCAAGAAGAGATCAGACAGCTAAGCAAGACGGGAAGTAGCAGCAAAGGAGTCCGGATCAAGAAGGAAGAGGAAGAGGATGTAGCTCTAGCATCTGCAAGAAAGCAGGAGAAGAGAAAGAAGAAAGACCTCTCCAAGGTCAAATGCTTCCACTGTGGGGAACTAGGTCATTATGCGAACCAATGTCCCAGGAAGAAGAACAAGGGAGACGCGTCTGACTCTAAAGCACCGCCAGCAAAGGCCGAGAAAGAAGTTGAGGAGGATGACGATTGTGCCATGAGTGCTCATGTACCTCTAGAGAAGAGGTGGGGAGACGTCGAGCTATAGTCAGGAGGAGTATAGGCGATGAGGGGCAGGATCCTTCAGGTACCCAACCTCTTGGATTATACCTTCCTACGAGAGCCCCGAAGAGAGAGTAGTAAGATTGGCGGATGTCGGCAAAGACAGATGCGGATGAAGCGGCGGAGAGTGCTAGAGTGCAGTAGTCCCTGGGCAGCGCGAGGCTAGCAAGCTGCAGCAATGCGAGAGGTACAGAGAGTGTTGCAACAGTGCAGGATGGCATAGAGAGGTTTGCAACGGTGCGAGAAGCAGGGAGTTGTTGCAGCAACGTAGAGGCCATAGAGGGAGCACTTGATAGCGGTAGAGAGAGCTTCAGCATCATGAGTGTTTCTAGCCTGACAAGGATGTCAGAAGTTGGGTGGATTAGTTACTTACTTCTCAGTAACTGAGTTGCAGTGCAATAGCGGTTAGCAATAGCACGATGCAACATGATTAGAGGGGGTTGCAGTGCAGATGCAGTGTTGGGAGAAAGGACCAGCAGCAACACGGATGCAGAGTTAGTTGTCGTAGGGATGCAACAGTTGCAGTGGCAGGGCCATGGGCAGCAGTACAGGATGCAATAGTGCAAAGAATGTTGGGCGGGGAGGCCTAGCATCAGTGTAGGTACCGGTGTCAGATAATCAGAATAATGCTCAGTGAGGAGTATTACAAGAGCACAGTCCTTGCTAAGAGGGAGTGTTGATTTAGGGTAGCATCGGATGTGCTCTAGCCATGAAAATTGGTGGAGAGGCTAAAGCACATGAGATCTCCAAGACCCAGAAATGGTTTAGACAGATTGTACCCAGTTGGGGAGATATTACAATAATTAATATTTTTTGTGGAGTTTCTAAGTCTAAACTTAGGAAAATAAAATATTACTGGGTATTAATATAAAACTGGGTTAGAATGTTCCAAAAGGCATGGATCAAGCCAAATCTAATCTTAGTCAATCATAAGAGATTTAATCTCAACCGTTGAAGGACCAACAGGAAAAGTATAAGAGGAGGCTTGAGGGTCAGTTGGAGAACACACCAGAGTGATCAGTCATTCGATTTGCTAGAGCGGGGTTGCTAAGCAAAGTCGAATCAGTGATCAGCAGTGAGGAGAAGTGAGTACTGGGCAGAGAGGTAGAGGCAGTGCCAAGAGACCAGCGCAGAAGCAATGAGCGAGAGACAACAGCCAGAGCAGGTCACGCAGAGCCCAGCAGAGACAGCGCAGAGGCCAGAGGGACTGCATCATCCATGCACAAGGTTGCAGGAGTGACGCAAAGGGTCCCAGAGGTTGCACAGTGCCTCAGAGGGCTGACGCAGAGTAGCAGGAGGCTGAGGCAGAGGCTAGAAGGGCTAGTGCAGAGCTTCAGTGTTGCTGGAGAGGGTTTCATGGGACAGGTTTTCTGAATACCTGTTTCCAAATAGAGAGGTATTATTGTCGTGTATTGTTTTTTCTGTCAGGTGAGCCGGTTAGGCACCCAGTTGTACTCAAGGAAATACTGCGTAATAATATACCCTCAGAATAGCTGCACCGGTTTTCTTGCATTGGGTTTTTCCAAGGACATTTGTCCAAAAATAACAGTGTCACTTGTGTGTTTTTTTTCAGCTGTTGATCGTAGTAGATGATGTGACTGTATTGTGTTTATTTTGGTCTTTAAATGTTTTAAATAACTTGTTCAAAATTTACAAGTAGAAGAAATAAACCAGCAGAATAAAGATTAATTTTCTAACGGATAGACTTCGAAAATTCAACATGTTAGGGTAGGATGCATTGCATGTTGATTTTCCGCATTAGAACTAACATCATATGATATTATCATGTTAGAGCAATTGCATTTAGAATAAAATTTTATTTCTTGTTGATTTTTATGGTCTAATATAAGTATGGGCGATCATGAGACGCCACAAAAACATGATATCTTGTGTGCTTGGTCTTTGACGTGTGTAGGTAACAGGTCTGTGGTCCCAAGAGATTGTTGGTGTTCTCGTGACCTCCCCGTTCGAGTGTGTTTGTGCACTCTTCTGAGAGATCATGCCCTACTTGGAACCAGATGTTACCCACCACCTGTAGGTGATATCCATAGGAGAAAAAATTTCTCCTAGAAGGCTAGATGGTCATCAGCCGGCAACCAACAGCCCTTGCAGCCACCAAATAGTTCAATTTGCCACTATCTCCACCAACTAAGACAACCATATGCTCCCCCGCCCATTTGTTATGATTGTGTGTATGAAGGTGGGCCTTCCAACCCCGAAGGCATGGCTTTTCATTGTGTAGTTGGATATTTTTGCTTGCTTATCATGGACACTTTTGGGCATGGATTAGTGGGGGGGATTCAGAGTATTCAGAGTATTCAGCTCTCCTGCAACTTGGATCTGTAATTCGACCTCCTGCAATTCGGACCTGCAATTTTTGACCTTCCTTGAAGCTTTGCATAAACCTTAATCTTCGCATGTGTGAGAGAATAAATCCCAAAAACTAACTTTCTTTCTTTGTCTTGACTTCTCCATGCTTCAGTGGCCTTCCCTCTAGCTTCTTTGATGTTCCCATCTTCAAATCGAACTTCTTTCTTGAGATGATAGAATTGGTACTAAATAATGTCAGAGTTGCCTATATTTATAGCCTTTTCATGAGGTCGAATAACCTCTTCTACGCCGACTTGTGCTTGGAGGGTCATAGGACTTTCTAGACTCAATCATTAAATTTAACATGTTACAACTTGCCCAATAGGGTAATATACAGATGATAATGACTCTCTTGACTGAACAAAAATATTTTTTTGACATGACAAACCCTAGAAGCATGAAGAACATGCTTTAACTAGATGACCATCAAAATGGGGCATGAAACCCATGCTTAAATATAATATTTTTCTTTCTTCTTTTTCTTGTAACATAAGATATACATAAAGATTTAAGTACATTCACAATTATGAAGACCAAAACTAGTTACATTTTCCCACACTCTCTCTCAACTAGGGAGGTATTCATAATTGTACACTTGGTACAAGGTTATTCTCAAATTGAAGAGTTCTCATAAGAAGAGTTGGATTGGTGAGCCATTTGTGAGCATCAACTTCATGACTAGCATTGTCAACATAGTAAGGCCTTAACTTGACAAGCTCTTTCTTATATACGACCTTGGGAGGCTTTAGGTGAGATACCACACTAACTCTTTAAGGTACATAACCCTACCCTAACTAAAGGTTCACTAGGTATGCCCTTTTACGACTATTCTTATCTTGGATTCTCAATCCTTAAAGAATATCAGTCCTCTTCGACCACTCTCGTCTTGGATACATGTCCAATTCTCAGAGAGTGTTAGTCCATTTCCTATCTTGGATTTTTCTATCCTCAAGGAAATCACAAATGCTTATCCAATCCTCCATTCTCCATTCTCCCTCCATGGCCTTCACTTAGACTTATGGTTGTTAGTCTTGGTCAAGTGCATGGCACATGAAGAAGATAATACACATGTGATATTAATTATCACTCCTCAACTAAAGCGGAGATCCCCATTCCCACTTGATTTAAGAAGTAGATCCTTGCTCCTTCACAAATATTAAGGAGACTTCATACTCCCTCTAAAGCACAGAGGAGATGCTTTCACTTCCTTTCAATTTGGAAGTCATAATCACAAGCTTTCCAGATTTTCATCATAACTGTATCAACTACCAATTCTTCATGGTGATAGTTGCATGGCTCCCTCTTTCCTTTGCATCTCATCATGTTGAGCTTATTTCTTCCTGGATTTTATGTAGTCATTCTTCCTTCAGTCTTGTGACAGGATTCAAGACATCAACCTTTCATATCACTTTCCTCTAGATGTCATCAATGAAGGCATTTTATTCAGCCTTCCAAAATAGAGTTAACCATAGCTTCCTTTAAACATGAAAGTGAACTTCATGAACATCAAGTTATCCTCTTATACTGCTACCTTTCAATCCCAAGGTGATGATGTGAACACCTTGACTATATAATTGCCAAAACCATATACTCAATCCATATGTTCTTTGAATTGAGTACAATACCAAGAGTTGAACTTGCCTCAACTGTCATCGTGCATTCCTGCAATATCGTCCCAGGTAGCAAAACAATTTGTTAACCAGATAACCAATATCAAAATATTAATATCAGACTTACCTTATCATAATGCCCCTCTCATCAAAGTATTAGCTTACGTTAGTCTTCGAGATCAACATCCTTTCGCATAGTCCCTCTCCATATTGTACAAGAATCCTTCTCCATGCACTCATCTTAATTTGGGTGCCTGTGGATCGAACTTGATTAGCAAGCTATAATATCTTCCTTGGAGTTATCATGTTAACTCCCTTTCTTTCTTTCTGGAGACTATACTTGACGTTGATCAACTTTTATATTTATGCCATGCAATCTTTTGAGAGAGTCTTGATCTCCATCCATTCCAAAGTATGTCAAATTTCTCCTTTCAAGCATCATGTAGCCATATGGAAGACTTACCGAGCACACTCTTTTTACAAAATTATTGTAGATATGAACAGTTGCCGCCTCACTTACACAACTAAGTTAATGTGGTAAAAATCCTCAACCCCACTAGGTGTGGTCCTGATGGCAAAGCTCAGAGAAGGGGTTGCCACCTAATCCCAACTCTCTTCGTATAGGCTCTCTCGTAGCTAAAGCCAAGGGGGGTGGACCCTAAGGAAGGTTTCTAAAGGAAGGACAAGTAGAAAAAAACAAGTTCTAGGGGAATAAGGGAAAGGCAATCACTTCTCAATGCAACTTGATTTAAAATTAGCAAGTGCAAGAGTTAATGAGCAATGTAAAAGATAAATTCGATTAAGATGAATATGGCATTCAACAAAAGTAAAGATGAGAAACCAATGCCTTATGAACAATGATCAAGTAAAGATTATATACTTGCAAAATGGAAATAACACTTCAAGTTACAAGGACAACAATTCTGCAAGACAAGTGTTAGTACAAGATGATAGCATAAATTGAAATATAGGCAACAAAATAGATCTTGCAAGATGAATGAAGCTTGTAATTCTACTTCAAAGAGATGCTCAAATGAAATGGGACAATATCAAAGGACAATGAGCAAGTTAGATAACAAGTACAAGATCAGTACAATGTAATGTGCAAGCAAGATATAATACTCACAAATCAACAATATGCCAAATAAGATGATGTCAGACAAATGAATGCAAAATTTGAACTATGTGGAATGCAAAGATCTTGGTTGATTTTGATTAAATGCCTAATCTCTGGTGAGAAATCTCCCCTCAATTTCTCAAAACTTGGTAAGGATTGGCGTGAGTTGCAAGAAGGATAGGCTGAGGAGGCAGAAGTCCATCGTTAACGATACCCTTCCTAACCTCGTTGCAGTCCATGACCATTCATTTCTACAAGGATTCAGTCACAAGAGAACTATGAGGTCACTTGTTTTAGCCTTACTCCAAACTCAAGTTGAAAGAAAGTTAGGGAGACTTATCTTTAGGTTTCTATTCAACCAAGCTTATGCTTGGAGGTAGATTTTAGTGTTGATTTGGGGTAGCATCAAATGTGCTCTAGCCATGAAAATTGGTGGAGAGGCTAAAGCACATGAGATCTCCAAGACCCAGAAATGGTTTGGGGAAATTCTACCCAGTTAGAGAGATATTCAAATAATTAATATTTTTAATGGGTTCCTAAATCTAAACTTAGGAAAATAAAAATATTAATGAGTATTAATATAAAACTGGGTGAGAAGGTTCTAAATGACATGGATCAAGCCAAATCTAATCTTAGTCATTGATTAGAGATTTAATCTCGGTCGTTGAAGACTCATCAGAAAAAGTATAAGAGGAGACTTGAGGGTCAGTTGGAGATACAACAAGGGAGATCAAGAGTTCGATTTTCTGGAGCGAGGTATGCTGAGAGAAATCGAACAAGTGATCTGAGTTGCAGCGAGGGGCAGTGAGTGCATAGCAGAGAGGCGGAGATAGTGCCGAAGGACTAGCACAGAGGCACAGAAGGCTACGCAGAGCCATTAGGAGCCACGCAAAGGGCTAGAGTGACTGTGCAGAGGCTAGCAGTGCCTGCGTGGGTGACACAGAGGGCCAGAGAGCCAGCGTAAAGCAGCACAAGGCTGACGCAAAGGGTTCTAGACTGACGCAAAGGGTTCCAGGCTGACGTAGAGGCCATGAGGGCTGACGCAAAGTCTCAGAGAGGCGTTGGAGAGTTTTTTCGTGGAGTAGACTTGCCGAATATCTGCTTCCAAAGAGAGGTATTACTCCCAGATTGATTTCTCTGTCGGGTGAGCCAGTTTGGCACCTAGTTGCACTCAAGAACGCTGCTTAATAATAAAACCCTCAGAACTGTTGCACCAGTTTCTCCAAGTTGGGTTTTTCCAGGGACGATTGTCCAAAAATAATGGTGTCCCTTGTGTGGTTGTCTATTCTTTCAGTTGATGATATGTAGATGGTTGAGACTACATTTGTGTTTATTTTCAGTGTTTATATGGTTAAAAAACTTGTTAAGAAATCAAACAAGTAGGTCAAATAAACCAGATAGTGTAGGAAGAATTTCTAAGGGGTTAGACTTAGATATTTCAACATTTAGACGTGCAAGTCTAATTCTAATATACAAATGGGATGCCTAAATGTTAATGAAATGTCTTCAAAGAGATATAGTGAAAATCAAAATGCTTCAAATAAAGAGATAGCAAATAAATTATGATCAAGGTTACATAAGCACAATATGATATAAACTTGTAACAATGATTAATGAAGCATGTACCAGTTACTCAATGAAATAGTGCCAATGAAAGAAAATTAGCTCAATAGTTAGAACAATGACTCAAATTGCCTTAAATTGAAAGTGTTAAGCTTCTTCACATATAATATGTTGTGACGATTGAACCAGGTGAAAATCACAAAACACAAGTATAGGCATATGAGATGAAGATATGAGTTGCTCAAATTTGTAAATGGGATGTAGTTTGAACAAATAAACCAAGTTAAAATAAACAATTAGATTGTTAAAACTAGATTGTAAATAAATGAAGCTAACAAACTAGATAAAATTTGCTCCAAGTGTAGAGATTTGCTCAAAGAAAACTTTACAAATGAAACAAGTTACAAATGGATTGAGCATGAAACTTCGGGCAAGTAAATATTACAATGTAAATGAAAACTATGCTAACATGAAATTGTGACTAGATTGTAAATGACATTAAAATGTAATGGAAGCTAAATGAAATAAAATGGAAAACTTGTTAAATAAACAATTAGCATAAAATTAAAGTATGTAAATAATAATGAAAATTAGTTTGACCATAAAGAGAGAGCATTAACAAACTAAAACAAACTTCAAGAAAAACGAAAAGTTAATCAAACACCAAGTAAGAAGGAAATATTCTCTCAAAAGAGAGAAGGGGATGGATGCCAAGGGAATGGTTCCCCAAGCTCCAAAGAAAAATGTTGCTTTATTATTATGATGTTACAAAAGAGAGAGCCTTTTGACAGTGAGAAAGGCTTAAGTCCTCAAGGAAGGCTTTACAAATGGTATTGAACTTCAACCAAGAATGAACCCTCCCTTAAGAAGATAATGAACAGATTTTACAATCTTATGGCAATAAGGGACAAGAAACTCCTTAATACAATTCTGAAAAAAATTTCAAAGGAAATTCATTCAAAACAGACCCACAGCCTTTTAGAGTGAAGAAGTCTACGAAAAAGAGAGAAGATGAGCTTCTTTTCTGCTCACTGTTTGACAGAGATCACAAAAGCCTTTTATGCTCACGCCCAGGGAAGAAAGAGAAGCCTTCAAAAGCTCACGACCAGGGGAATTTTATGCTGCAAAAGGTCACTGGCAGTCTGCAAAAATCTCAAAGATGACTCCCAGCCTTAAGCTCCTAAGCCCCTGCCAAAATTATGTGTGAACAACACCGTTGACAAGTTGATATTTCTCTGCAAAATGAACTCAAGGATTAATGGATGACAACAAGAGAAAAATGCAAGACTATATACAACTGATTTACAAGAACTTAATCAACGAGTAGGAGAATAACTCTTCTCTTTGATTAGCCAATAAAATGCTCTATCTTAGCAGATTTGTATCAATGAAAGCGCAAATATTTTGAGGAAAATAAATTTGAATAGATTTTATCACAAGCCAAGGCCAACGAAACCCTTGGACAACAAATCTCAAATGATAAGGCCGTGGAAATCAATATGTAGGTTCTTCCACTTCTATGCTCAAAAGTGGGCTAGTTCAACTGAAAACGTCTCCTCACACTTGAGATCTGATTCAAAAGATTTTAAACACAACTCCAAAGTACATCGTTAAATCCATAGGAATTAAATAATACAATGAAAAAGAAGTTCAAAAAATTGAGCCGAATTTTACTAAAACATCCCAATCTAGAATATTTATCTAACCCAAATACCAGTGCAAGGAAATTGTACACTATTGCATTTATGAAAGCAAAAAGCAATAACAATAGAATTATCACTAATAGAACAATAATCACATAATCAGAAAGACCATACCATATCCATAGCAGAAGACCACAATATGAACCCCAAAGTCTTTATTATTGCATGAAAGTGTGAATACACAAAGCAGTATAATCTCCCCAAGCACAAGAGCTCATTTTTACATGAGACAATAGGAGCCAATGGCTCATTTAAATAGGAGAATGGGAGCAAATCCCAAGATAAATTCCAGACAAGTGGAGGTGGAAACAATCCCAACAAAGCAAATTGAATTCCAAGTGTGAAGAGGCAATGACAAGTGTATCCTCAAGCAAATCAAACTCCTCTAGTTGGCCCAGTGTATTCCTCATATGCATAATTCTAACTGCTATGTGTGAGAAAAAGGCAACACATTTCCACTCATCTCTCAACCACCTAAACCACAATGTCACACCTCCTCAAGACTAAGTTGTTAGACTTCCAATCGAAATGTTGTACACGTTGCTAGGAACTGCATGTAAGCTTCCCACAAGATTTGCGTAAAGGTTGAAGTGTAGTTTGGTGCCAAGTAATAGGGACATAATCCCACAAAAATAGTAATCAAGTGTAATATC
Organism: Pinus taeda; assembly: GCA_000404065.3. Classification (NCBI taxonomy): domain Eukaryota; kingdom Viridiplantae; phylum Streptophyta; class Pinopsida; order Pinales; family Pinaceae; genus Pinus; species Pinus taeda. The sequence goes on along the minus strand of APFE031592092.1, from coordinate 51,495 downwards.
AAAGATCTGAACCATACATTGACTATCCTTGGAGAGATTCGATTTGCCACATAAGAAATTCGATTCCCTCAATTCGAGCAAAAATTTCGATTTGCACATGTGCCCAATATCCTCGCTGATGTCATGTGCCAAATCACCCTTTTGACTGCCTCTTAACTTGCCTTTTGACTTGAGTGAATTTCCAAGTCATTTCCACATCATTTTGTCACATGGATTTTTTTTCTCTATTTTATTTATTTTTGGGTTATTTTACTGCCACATTTTTCCCTAGACATAGGAAAAGTGGGTTTTGGGGGGTCTATAAGTCATCTTTTACCCCTCAAAATGTCTTACTAGAAAGATGAGGTGTAGAAGTCTAATTTTGATTACACATACCCCCTACAACTTCTCTAGACATCACTTATTACAATTTAAATATAAAATTTATTAAAAATCTTGTTGTGTGGAAATTTTTAATAATTTAAAAACGACACCTAATCCTAATCAAATTCTGCGAAATTTTTCGAGTGATCTAATATGGTAATATACATTGACATTAGACACTAGGACTCACTTAAGGCCTCACCATCCAGCCACACTCTAGCTTTTCGCTTATATCTGAGAGAAAAAACCCAATTAATTATTAAGCACAAATAATTAATTAAGAGAAAAAAACTCTCTAGAGTGAACTCAATTGATAGCAAATTTCTAAGTTACCTAGGCCTGTTACATGACCTTATTTCATCATGCTAGCATCAAATTTGCAATATCCCCGTAGGTCTGCGGAATTTGAGTACATTAAAGAAGAAGAGAGAGAAGACGGGGTTTAGAAGCCCTGATGAAATCTGGAACTCTATAAGTGCAGGAATATTCTAAAATATCCTTGGGCATGGAGTCTTAAAGTGTAGTTCAATGGCCAACATTTGGCGCCACATGGGGATGCATGCTAGATAGTACATGACAGCATGCAAGTGCCTGGAATCTGCATCCACAAAAGGTGTATATTAGTAGTGTCCACTCAAGAAATCATCATATAAAATTAAGCACTGAAAATGAAATACTAATCTAACATGCTGAAATAAAAACTACTCTAATAACATGAAATAAAAATGAATCTAATAACATAAAATGAAACCTAATCTAAGAACAGAGATGACAAGGAGTAGGATTAGAGATACAATACAAAGATGCCCCATGGCATTAGATGTTTTCTTTATAGAACAATTTGAGCATTTGGCCATTTGTTGGTAACTCAAGTGGTTCTCCATCCAAAGTCCTCAAGTGATAGGAATTCTGCCCCACTGCGCCTTTGATGATGCACGGTCCAAGTCACAAGTTGTCAAACTTTCCATGGTTTCCTGGCTTCTCTTTCATGTGATCCCACAACAAAACCATATCTCCCTGTGAAAAAGGCCTAACTCTAAATGATTTATCAAATTTTTTAACTTTTGCTTCATTCCTACAACTATGCTCAAAGGCCCTTAGGATTTTGAGACGATAAGTGATTCTTGGAGCTTTGCAACCCTAATGACCTTGCGGCCATGAGGTACGTAGCGCGGAACACCTTGAAAACAAGCAGATCGGCACGGAAAGAAGTGGACAAGTGGCTCAGATATGGCAGAGGAGACTAGGAGGGAAGAGATCCCCTCCTACAGAGACGTAACAGCGGGAGAAGGAACGAGCAACAACAAAGCAGAGGCTGAACAAAGGACACCGGGACCAGTTCTGGGAGCCTGCTGGCAAGCAGGAAATAAAGGAAAATATCTACCCTGCGTGGCGGAGAAACCGAGGTTTGTCATTCCAATGAACAAACTGGAAAGGTACACAAGTTACACGAAAGACCACGCAATGATTTGCAAGTTCATTGGAGTCTGGCCCTCAGAGAAAGAACTGACAAGATGGATCCAACAGAAATGGCAGCCACGTAGCCGCATTGAACTGAAGCTAGGCGCACGAGGATTCTTTACGGTAATCTTCTCAAACCTGCAAGACAAAGAAAAAGTTTTTGAAAATGGCCCATATTTCGATAACAATGCAGGTTTATTTATGAGGTATTGGGAGGAATGCTATAACCCGGATAAAGAAAAATTCCTAGCAGCACTTGTATGGGTTAGACTGTTTTGACTACCTATGGATTTCTGGGACCCAGAGATACTTGAAGGGATTGGGAATACCCTAGGTAGCTTTGTAAAGATAGCAACTAAAAGAGGAAGATACACCTCGTATGCAAGAATATGTGTGTATATGAACATTGCAAACCCTATACCCGGTGCAGTCGAACTAGAATATCACGAGGAGGTCTGGCAGCAGGCGTTGGACTATGAACACATTCCTTTTAGATGCAGAAAATGCCATGAATATGGACACCTTTTCAAGGAATGCCCCTTAAATGCAGAGGAAGAGGAAAGAAAGACTAAGTTACAGAGGAAAACTACCAAGGATAATGAGGGGTTTCAAGAAATAAAAACTAAGAAATGACCTACTAAAGAAACCCCGAAGGATGGAAGGAAAGAACAGCAAACCAAAGGAAAAGAGACAAATAGGTTCGAAATATTATAAACAGAAGAAGGAGAAGAAGAACCTCGAGGTATGGATTACCAAGAGGAATCAGATCAGGAAGAAAGAACAAATCAGGATGTTAAATGCAACAAGAAGAAAGATAAAGGAGAAATAGAGGAAAAGGGGAGAACGGAAAAGGAGGAACACCAGGAGGACGAAGTAACGGAAGTCAACATAAACAAAGGGGGCGACCCCACAACAGAAGAGGAAATTTTGAGAAACCTTCTAGATAAGCGGCGAAACCTGGATGAGCAGTTTATTCCAGAAGAAGATAAGAAATTATACAAAGAAATATTCCAAAAATACAAAGAAAAGCGGAAGCACGGAACTACAGGAATGAATGATCAGTTAGGAACACCACATGACAATAGCCAGGAACATCAAAACAAAGGGAAAGGAGGGAAAAAACAAGGCCGAAAGAGCCTACAAGAATCAATTCAAATCATGGGAGAAATGCTAGTCAATACAGGAAGAGTAGTGCCACTTTCAGCAGTCTTCCAACAAACAAACCAACCTTCCTAATGATTATTACATCATGGAATATAAGAGGGCTCAACAGGAAGGGTAAGCAAAGGTACTTGGCAGAGAGGATCAAAAAAGATAAACCTCAAATTATGTTGCTTCAAGAAACAAAAATAACGGGGGCGAAAATGGAGGAAATTTAAAAAAAAATCAAGCCCTCTTATGAAAGTATGACACTAGATTCAAAAGGGAGTGCAGGGGGTATTGCAATCTTGTGGAATCCAACAGAAGTAGTGGTTGACTTATGGATAGGAATGAGAAGAATTCTCTCAGGGAGATTCAGAATGATAGGGGATAAAGATTGGTTCCTTGTATCAGCAGTGTATGGACCTCACATTCCGATAGAAAGAGAGGCCTTCTTAACCCAGATGCTTCGACTAAGTAACCTGCACACAGAAAAATTGTGGGTGATAGCAGGAGATTTTAATATGATCACAACCACAACGGAAAAGAAAGATGGACTGCAACGAGAGGATGCAGACATGAAGAGATTTAGGGAAACCCAGACAACCCTTCAATTGATAGACATAAATACTATCAACGGAAAATACACCTGGAATAATAGAAGAGGAGGCAGTAGGCAGATAGCCTCTAGACTGGATAGATTCTTAGCAACAGAACACTTCCTTGAGAAAGATTTATTCTATGAAGCAACAATCTTACCTTGCCAAGGATCAGACCATTGGCCAATAAAGCTTAAAATTGCCATGAACAATCAAAACCAGCACAAACCTTTCAGGTTTGAAGCCTTCTGGCTAAGAGACCTAACACTCATAGAAAAGATGGAAAACTAGTGGCAGAACAGTAAAGAGGAAATACAAGGAAAAAATAAGATGCAAACGCTCCAACTAAGACTTAAGGAGTTGAAAAGCAAACTTAAGACCTGGAACAAAGAAGAATTTGGTAACATACATAAAGACAAGGAACAACTCCAAATAGCAATGAAAAGGATACAACAAAAAATAATAGAAGAAGGGAGAATAGAGGAGCTTGCACAGGCAGGAGGGGTGTTAATCAGATTGGAAGAAAGAAGAAAACAGGAGGAAATCCTATGGCGTCAAAAGTCAAGGGTACAGTGGTTAAAGAAGGAAAACGGAACACAAAATTTTTCCACAGAGCGATGCAGCAACATAAGCAGCAGAATAGAATTTTCTAACTAAAAAACAAACAAGGTAATAGGGTAATCCAGACAGAGGAAATGGAAAATCTCCTAATCAACATTTCAAGGGCATATTGACAGAGCCACAAAGTAACAGAGAAGAGAAGCTAGCAAAGATAAGTCAATACATCCCAAAAAAGGTAAACAAGGAACAAAACCTAGCTCTCCTAAGGGTAATTACAGAGAAAGAGGTTGAGGAAGTAGTAAAGACAATGGCGAAAAATAAAGCTCCTGGCCCGGATGGATTCACAGCAGAGTTCTTTCAAGCAACATGGAGTTTTATGAAAAAAGACATTGTCAGTGCAGTAGAAGAATCAAGAAGCAATAAAAGAATGCATCCAACATGGAATGCCACCTTTCTGGAATTAGTACCAAAAGTAGAACAGGCTGAAGAACCTCATAGCTTTAGACCAATAGCTCTTTGTAATGTAATCTATAAAATTCTAGCTAAAATAATGGTAAAAAGATTACAACCTCTACTCCCAGAATTGATAGCAAAAGAACAAACAGGGTTTGTGAAAGGAAGACAGGTCGTGGATGGGATTGTCGTCGCTCAAGAGGTGATTCATTCCTTAAAGAGAACCAGAAATAAAGGAATGATGGTTAAACTGGACTTAGCAAAAGCCTATGATAAACTCAGCTGGCAATATCTTAAAAAAATTCTATCAGCATATAGATTTGACAAAAGATGGATAGCATGCATAATGTCCACGATATCCACTCCAAGTATGTCAATCCTGCTAAATGGGACCCCTACAGACACTTTTAAACCATCCTGTGGCCTAAGACAGGGAGACCCACTTTCACCGTTTCTGTTCATTTTAGCAGCGGATGGTTTAGGCTAACTAATCAATGCAAAAGTAAGCAAAGGGGAGTTTAAAGGGCTGAGATTATGGGGGGATGACTTAACCATCACACATCAACATTTCATGGATGATGTAATGATGTACAGCCAAGCAAATCTCAAGGAAGCAAAAAAATTAGAGGAGATCCTTATAGAATTCACAAAAGCCTCAGGAACAGAGGTGAATAAGGAGAAAACTGAAATATTATTCTTTAATACTCCAAGGGTGAGCCAAGCCTTCCTAGCAAGAACAATGGGGTTCAAAATAGGACAGTTTCCAACTAAATACTTAGGAGTTCAACTGAGTGATCAACAAAACAGAATAATGAATTGGAAAGGATTGCTAAGGAAAATTCACAAAAGAATGGACAATTGGATGTTCAGAAAGCTCAATACCCTGAGCCGCCTTACACTCCTGAAGTCAATTCTTCAAGCTATACCAATCTATTAGATGGCTAGTCAAGCGATCTCCAAAACTATATGTCAGAAAATGGGGCAACTCTTCAAAAATTTTCTATGGCAAGGGTCAAATAAATCAAAAAAGTGGGCTTTACTTTCATGGACCTGGTTAAGCAAGTCTGTCACTGAGGGAGGCCTAGGACTAAGAGACCCCTACATATTAAACCAAGTCATGCGGGCAAAATTATGGTGAAGATGGGTTCAAGGAGGGAACAACCTTTGGAAACGACTTTGGGAAAAGAAATATGAGATAGCAAGGACTCCGAAAGGAAAGCTCCGAACACTCGCAGATAGGAAAGGCTCAGTTGTTTGGAACCTGGCAAGCATAAACAGGGCCTTGATAAGAGACAACAGCTTCTGGGAAATTCGAGAGGGGTATAAAGTAGACTTTTGGCAGGAGGCATGGCAACAGAGAGGAATCCTGAGCCAGGAACTCCAACTCCAAGAAATCCATCAGTATACAACCCAAATAGTGGAAGATGCAGTAAGAAACTATTGGGTAGTGGAACAGAATAGTTACTGGAAAAAATGGAAGATGAAGAGCGACTGGCCTGAAGCCCCAGAGACTGAACAATGGATAGGTTATCAAAAAGAAATGGTTACCAGGAAAATTGCAATTAAAGAAGGAACAGATATACTAAGATGGGGTAAACGCATAAGAGGCATGTTCACAATCTCAGAAGGTTACCATATAAAGACGGGAGGAAGTGGAAACGCAAATATAAAAAAATGGAAAGGAATATGGCAGTTAAAAACTTGGCCAAAAGTGGCTTTTTTTACCTGGACAGTGCTGCATGGGTGCACCCCGACTTGGGACCAATTAAGAAGGAAAGGGACGCATGGGCCCTCGCGATGTGCATTGTGCCAACAACAAGAAGAAACTATCGAGCACGTCACAAACTCATGCAGTGTAAGTAATAGCCTGTGGCGAAAACATCAACTACTTTTTGAGATTATAGACAGGAATATAGGAAGCATAAAAACAACAATAGAGAAGTGGAGTAGCAAGCCTTACCGCAACATAATCCTGAACCATGCATGGAATCTGTCAATTGGGTTTCTCCTGTGTAACCTTTGGAAGACATGAAACAGGGTAATTTTCAGTGAAGATAAAAAATACAAAGGAGAATTGTGGACCCAAATCATGAAAAACATAAGAGAAACAGTAAATCTGGCAAATTGGAAAGAGGACGACTGGAAGACAGAAGGAACGGAGACCTGCATCATGAACCAACTGGAAATCAAAGTAAAAAACACTAATAGGATAGGGAAGGAAAATGGGGCAAGCAAGGCAAGAGCCGAAGAAAGATTAGAAACCTGCCACAAGGATTCATAAAACTAAATTTTGACGGGGCAGCCAAAGGCAACCCAGGGGACACTGACATAAGAGTGATATTCAGAGACAAGGAAGGGAAGATCAAATGGGCATATGCAATGGACTGCGGCATCGCCACGAATAACGAAGCAAAATACCACGCGCTAAACAGGGGACTAGAGATAGCGATAAGAGAAGGATACCAAAGGCTACAAATAGAAGGCGACTCCATGCTGGTAATAAAAACAATGAAACATCTACAACAGGGAGCAACAGCTGAAAAGCTGAGCAAAATCTGGAGGACGGCCTAGGTAATAACAGAATTACAACAGCAATTACAGAAGATTGCTTACACCATACAGTCCCATGTGAAAAGGAAAGGAAATGCCCCAGTGGACCTCCTTGCGAACTAGGGATGTCGAAAGAGAGAGCAATAGCTAGACGTGGGAGGGGAAGAGCTTAGCCAAAATGAGGAAATAAAACAAATAATACAGGGAATCGAAGAAGATAGGCGGCATAACAAGCATCTAGCGAATTCAGTTGATGTTGATGGAAGGGAAGAAGGACAAAGGCAGGTGCAGGCAGGACATAATAGATCACACCCGGAATAGCAAAGGACGGAGGAGAGGACAGAGATGAATCGGATGACGAAAGCGGGCAAAGAACGGACAGACCCGAGACAAGTAGGGGCAGAAATGGAAAGGTATGGAAGAACGGAGGGCTGGACACCAAGACCGAGAAGGGGCAACAAGTAAATGCCAAATGGTAGCGAGGAGTCAACAAGCGGATGGCAAGAGCAGCCAGGAGAAGAAAGACATAAATGAAGAACGGAGGACAAGACAATTGGGTAGCATCCCAAGGCAAGTGGGAAGGAAGGCAAGCCAAGAAAGGACAGAAAAATGGACAGCTGGGGGTAGAATTAAGACAAGAGAATGTTAAAGGATTTGAGGCAGAGGGAAACCATGTATTTTGCATGCGGACGCGAAAGAAGAAAGGTGGTGAGAAAGAACGTGTGGATCGCAATAGAAAGCTGCAGGAGATAGAACAGTGCAACCAGGTAGACGGGTATGTAAATTCTTCCTCCCCATACTTTGAAACGATATTTAGTTTGAAGTATAGAGTAGGCCTGAAGGTAGATAGGGAGGATCCCTTGAATCTCCAAAGCAAGTATAGAGATAAGATAGTTGGGAAAAGGGAAGAATCCTTGGGGGCTATGGCCGGGAAGGGAAAGCTTAATGCAATGTGAGGGGGAGACAGGAAATGGAGGACCCATCCATCCAGGATCCCTGTATCAAAATTGATGCGTCGGGCGATTCCAGCCCAGGGACTCAGACTAATGAGACGAACCCTGGCAGGAAGGTAAGGAAAGCCCGGAAAACTTGAGGGAGGAAGCCGGAGCACCTCACAGGGAGAGAAGACTCTGAAGAGAACAGTGAGCATGAATTTGGCCCTGAGAAACCCAAATCTGGGAAAGGGGTAGGCAGGCCTAAAAGAGAAAGGAGTGACCCTAAAAGAAATAAGGAGCACTCAACCCAAAAAATGATTTCTTACTGTGATGGAGGCCCTGAACCTGAAAGATTTTGAGAGGCCATAGTGTTGCATCACAGAGAAAGAAACAACAAAAGCAGCACCATGATGGGGGGGGGTAGAAATACTCCTTTCAATTTTATAACCTCAATGGCCAAAACTGACAATTGTGTTTACCATGTGCTAGGTTTGACCAGTAGTAAGGGCGTAACAACATTCTAGACAGAGCACTCTAGGGATAAGAGTACCAAGGCGCAGACAAGACGAAACATAGCACCCAGGCACAGCCAGAGGAACGTTAAAAAAGAAGAAGGAACAAGTGGCACAAGGAAGAAAAAAGGAAGGAAACCTCATGGCGAGCAAATGAAGAGAATAATCAATGCCTACATGGAGGCAAATCCAAAGGAGGTCAGAGATAAAATATGGGGCTGGGAAAGAGATCTGAGAAATAACCTGAGAGGCCGAGACTTCCCCATGGATGAATGGGAAGAAATCCTGCAGGACCCGAGTACAACAAGTGGTCAGATTTCTCTTTTTAATAGGACCATGCAACAATACAGGATAATGAAGCACATTGTAGCACGCACCATAACCCTGCACCAGGAACATATGGCAGGGGAAGTGCAGAACAGGCAGGAAAGAAACAAAGAACCAGACCCAGTTCGGGGGGAAATAATGAAAGAACTGGTGACAATTCAAATACAAACTTACAGGAACAATCTAGCCTTGGGTAGAATAGAGCAAACATTGTCAGAGATAAATTGGAAAATGTTCCAGCAGGGACGAGAGCTCCTAGGCCCAAGGGTGAAGTCGCAAAATCCTGATGGGAAGGTGCTGAATCTGAAAGCAAAGGCGACAGTTCAGATAGCTTCCTCGGATGAGGAGTAGTTTATTTATCTTTGGTTTTAGAATGTTTTTGTTTGAAATGCGAAAGATAAGAACTTGTGCAATGGACAGCAAGGACAAAATGGTTTTGATGAACTTATTTAAATTTTAGAGTGGATACAATGCTTACCGATGGTCACCTGGTTTCCTTCAGGCAGGTGACTAATCGGAGGATTTGACTGTAAATTTTTGAAAAAAGTAAATAGAAAGTACTACCATGTTTACAAAAAAAAAAACTATGTTCAAAGGCCCTTCTTTTGGTTTCATCTAACTCCACAATTTGATCAATTCTATGTTGTGCAACATCTTTCTCAAATGTAAAACTTTGGAGGATTCAATAAGTTGAGAGTCTAAGGTGCATAGGTAGGGTAGTGTCCAAGCAATATACTAGTTCAAAGGGACTCTTTCTAGTAAAACTCTTCTTTGTTATTCTATCTACCTACAGCCCATACTTGATTTTACTATCCCAAGCCCACTTGTTGTCCCCTACTATCTTTTTGATAATGGTAGTCAAATTCTTATTATTAGACTCTACAAGACCATTACCTTGAGGCTAGCAATTTGAAGAATGGGACAAGACAGTACCATACTTAAAGAAAAAAGATTAAAACTTTGAAGAGATAAAGCCTTGGCATTATCAGTGGTAATCTTGGTTGGGACCCCAAATCGAGTAATAATTTTATCCTCTATAAAATCCATCACTACCTTATCAATGGCATGTTTTGTAGGAATGGCTTCTACCCACTTGGTGAAATAATTAGTCGCCATTATAATCTAGGAGTAGCCATTACTAGAATTCTCATTAAAATTTCCTACAAAATCAAGCCCCCAGTGTTGAAAAAGGCCCTCCACGACCATTGGTTGTAAGGGCAAAGCAATGAACTTCTGCTTCCCAGTGAACAACTAACATGCTTGGCACCCTCTAACAAATTTGTGCACATCTGAAAATATTGTAGGCCACTAATAACCAGCTCTCAAGATTTTGTGGGTAGTTGTCTTTGCGGCATAATGTCCTCCACAAAATCCTGAATGAAACTCATAAAGAATTCTCTTCGGCTCGACTTCATTAACACATCTAAGTATTACCCCCTCCGGATTTCTCCATCTAAGACCATCTTGTACAATGCAATACTTAGTTGCTTTTAACCTTAAAGCTCTTCTTTTACGCCCAACTAAGTGGCTAGGGCATGATAGACTTTGCAAGTAATAAACAATGTCAGTATACCACTCAAGTTGGCGTAATCTTTGAAGTTCAAATGAAGTTGAGACTTCCAAAGAATCATTCTGACAAATCAAACCGAAAGCCTTCTCATTTTGCTCAGTCAAAATATGAGCCGACCCCTAGCCCTTAACTAGCATGCTGGGTCTAATATCCAAGTCATTCTATGCAGTGTTATCCTTCTTTTCAGGTATAATTTTTTCAATGAGTTCTTAATGCTCTACTTGTGCTAATCGGTTTTGTTAGTTCACTTGTCAGGTTGTTGGATTAATTTATGCAAGGCATCTTGTATAATTTCTAGATTGGAAGACCACTCTAGATCTAGGAGCACTAGTTGGTTTCCAGTTGAACCTCTAGCCTCCTTTTTCATTTTGTAGTCCAATCCCTTGTGGATCTAACAATTTTTCTTTCAAGTGTGTAGAGATCTTTTGTTTTGAATCAAATCTTGAACGTGGGGTAAGTTCTTGGTTAAACGAACTCACTCTCATGGAAGCAAAAGGAGCAAGGACCCACATTAAGTTATTTCTTCAAAGATCTTATCTAAAGATTAAGAAGGGAGTCTCTACCTCGATCTCTAAGACATCTCATTTTCTAAATCAAGATATATTTACTCATTTATGTGCTTTTACTGAATAATCTAGCTATTTAAAGCTTATTTAAAGGGTTTTTCCCTCTCTTGCTTGCCCAAGAGCAGAGGTGTCTTCATCCTCTTGTGCCTTGCATCTATATTTTATGTGTATATATTCTCAAAAAATTTCTGATCTATTTTCTTTTGCACCAAATTTGATCTCTCTCTCTTGGTTTGTGCAGTGCCTTTAGGGAAGCTTGAGAAAAAGGGGTTTTCTAAAGACATCTTGGGTAGATCTGCAAGGAGGCTTGAATAATCAAGGAAATTATTTTTAGGCCTCTCCATACTCTTGGGCGTTAGCTAAAAATAAGGTTTCTCTCCCTCCTATGTGCAAATTTTCTCCTGAAGGAATTGGATCTCAAACCCTTGTGTGAGAGCCTTGACAAAGAAAGTGAGTTCCTCCTTGAGGGATTTGCCATTGTAATTTTGTAAATAGGCATTGTAAATATTTTTTCTCATTTTGTTAATTTAGGCAACAATAGTATGTTCTATGCTTTAGAGCAATTTTACTTCAATTTCTTTATTAGCCCAGTATCAATATTCAGATTAGCAATCACATCAACATGATAGTAAAATGCAGATAGAACATAAACATAAACAGTAGAAGACAAGCCAAGACAAGAGGACACAAGATGTGGCACCAGCAAGGGACAAACTCCAATGTGGGGAAACCCTTCATCAAATCTTTTTTTTGTCTTCAATAGTTCAGCAGAGAGAGATAGTACAATTTACAAATCTGATAATTTATAACAGTAGCAAAAGAACCCTAACCAGAAAAGTCAATGTTGGTCAACAGGGCAGATTTGACCGTCCGCAAATCCGTCAACTTTAGTCAACTTTGGCCTCCAAACAGCAAGATAAAATAGCCCTCAAAACAGTCAAATTCAGCCCACTCAAAGTTTGGTCAAACAGCCCACCTGCGGTCATTCCTAGCTACAGTCAACGCTGGTCAACAGTCAATGTTCAGCCTCGATTTCTATGCCCAAAAATGTGGCCTGCCCAAGCAAAGATAGACCTCACAAAAACACAGTCAAAGGAGGTCAACACTTGGTCTAACTGTATAGAAATTCGATCTCCTAAAATTTCGGCCCCCTGAAATTTCACTCTCCTAAAATTTTGCTCCTGAAATTTCGACCTCCTGAAATTTCGGACGTGTGGAGAGAGAGAGGCCCAGAAATCCATACCCAATCAATGAGGAGAGAGAGAGAAGTGTGAAGATGAGTGTGTCTAATTGAAGCTAAGTCACCTTCTATTTATATGCAACGTAGAGGATGAATAGTCATGACTATTGGGCTTCTGAGCCTACATAAGTTTGTTGGCCGACCTTGACGATTTGACCATAATCAAAATAAATTCATAGCTTCTTTGTACATGTCAAAATCGGATGATCTTTAGAATAATCCTACACCTCTCGGAGAGAGGAATCCAAGAAAAATATCAGCTGTCATAAATAAGATAACCATGTGGAGTTTGAACCTAGTAGCCAATTTTAATACATTTTCTTGTATCTTGGGGAAAGGGTATTTGCTCATTGAATCTCATCATTGTAAACCCTCTTCAAAATTTAAAACCCTCACTTCTCTACAAGAGAGTTTCTCTTTAATTAATAAAATATTTTTTCTTCTTGAGGGAGCTTGGGGTTTCCCCTTGGTATCCCTATCTCCTCATTTGGGAGGAGGATTTTTAGATAGTTAGTGACTAACCTTTTTTTTATTTTCTTTGCTAGATTAGTTTCTTACTCATTGCATCATCTAGTTGCATTAGCATTGCTAGATCTAATTTCTAACTTGCATATTTCATTAAGCTTATTAGCACATTGAAGTATATTGATTTCCATAGCTGATTTATTAGCCTAGATCTGATCTATTTATTGTTGGTATATTGTTCATCTCATTGTTTACTTTATTGTCTAATTAGTTTTCATTTCACATTTAATAATCTAAGCATGTGTAACATTTAATTGGGCTACAATTGGCATTTTAATTTCATAAGCAATTGTGTCATTAAGCACTTGTATCAACTTCAGATCACATTTACATTTTGCATCTTGTTTCTTTAAAATTTACCTCCAAGCATAAGCTTGATTGATAGACATCTAGGAAAAACTTCCTCAATTGTCATTCAATCTCTCTAGATTTGAGTTTCGAGGAAAGGTAAAACACATGACCTCGCAGTTCACTTGCGTGGCTAGGTCCCTTGTAGAAACAAAGGCATGCAAGTTGTCTTGAAGCACTAGGTGGGTATTGTTAGCAATGCATTAGCTTCCTCATCCTAGCCTTCTTGCAACCACATTAGTCCTTATCAAGTTGAAGGAATTGAGGGGAAGTCACATCTTAGATTAGGCATTAATAAAATTTACCAGGACCCCTCTTTACATCACACACTTCACCTATCTCTTTGTTTCATCTTGCATATGATTGTACAATTTGTGTTGTGAGAATCTCATTTACTTGCATTATATTCTTGTACTTATCTCTTTCATGCTAATGTTAATTATCATTTGATATTATTATATCATATTTGAGCAATCTCTTTAAGTAAAAGTCTTATTCTCTTGCAAACTCTATCCTATTTTTCATATCTCAAATTTGTATATCATATTTTGTTGTTGCAGTTTTGTTTTGATTCACTAAAATTTGCCTTGCAAATTTCCTATTTTTGCAACTTGTTATAGCTTGAAAAACTATATTTCATTTGCAAGTATTGTAATTTCGTTTTGAGCATATATTTCTTGCAAGTCTATATTATTGCAAGATATATTGTTGAATTTATTGATCTATTTATATTGTTTATTTTTATATGCTCATAAACATTTATACTTGCTAATTAATTTCATTTCCAGTTATATTTCAAGTCAACCTAATCAACCCACTAATTATCTCCTAGAACTTGCTATCTCTATCAAGTTTTCCTTCTGAATTTTCATTAGGGACCACCCCCCTTGGCTTAACTAGGAGAGGAGTCCAAAGTTGGGATCACGTGACAACCCCTTCTCTAAGTGTTGCCACAAAGAACACACCTTGTGGGGTTGAGAATTTTCCCACTTGTCCTGGGAGTGCAAATCTGTGGACACAAAGTACAATTAATCATTAGTGCATCTAAGTGAACCAAGTTTGTTAACCAAGGGAAAATTGACATTTCATACAAGGCTTCTCTTCCAAATTTGGGGCTTTGATCACGTAACAGTGTTACGTCCCTAGGTACGAGTGGCTAATAGACAACCCTATTAGGTGTTCCCAAGCCCTAAGGAAAAGGTAGGTCCCTAGTACATCCTTTAATCAATAGGTGTCATATGAATAATAATGGAATGGATGGGGATAAGGGGGTCTCAAAGCCAAATGCCATCTGCCAAGGGGCTGCAATAATAAGGAAGTCCACATATTAGGTATACAAATGTGAAGAGGGAGCAATCATGGTTGCATGAGTTACCCTAGCCTTTGTTTTTCCACCCCTTTATTTTTCTTTTTCTTTTTCTTGATTCTTCTTTGCATTACTTCCCTAAGCTCTAGGAAATAAGAGCATGTTGTGAATGATGTATAGAATTTACTAGTTATTACTCTTTTAAAGGTGGGGCAGTTCATTGCCCACCAAGGGTTGCAATGTGCATGGGTTCCTTTAATGATGTGATGGGGCAACAAATGACCCTAGGAACCAAGGTGATCACCGATGGCCATAATGATAAGGGGTAGAGCTCAAACTTGGCTTTTGTCCATGTGCTCTTATTAATGTCCCGGCCATCTTTTGCATTTTATGATGTTCTTTTTCTTTTGTTTCTTGCTTGTGGCCATGATATGCTTTTAAATTTCTTTTAGTTGCATCAACCTCTGGGGCAACATTTCCAGGCCTGACCCAAATGTGTGGACAAGGGGAGGGGGTGTGCCCACGCCCTATGGACCCAATGGTCATGTAGACTCGGAGAATGGAAATAGTGAATAGGGCTCGTCATGTGTGGAGGAAAGTGATAACTATGGAATGGGAAAACAGGACCACTCTACCAAAATCGGGGTTTCCCAATTGGTGCCCTTCCTAAAGCCATAGGCTGATTGGGGAAACCCCACGGGACTAGAATTGAAGATTAACTCCCCATTTAAAGTAGTGAACAAAACCATGGTCAAAGCCCGCCCTTCTTCCAAATCACCCAATAATCCATGCCAAAATGCCCAAATAAAAAACAAGCATAAGCACCCAGTTGCACAATGAATAACATACCTTTTGGGTTGGATTGTCCACCTTCTAACATGTGCTCTCGACAAATGGGTGAGGAAACTTACAACCTATGTTGCATAAAACAGGGAAACGGGTACGAGTTTCCGAAACGAGGAGCGATACGAAACACGACCTCCCCAAATTTTGGAAACGGGGAAACACGAATATATATATGTGTGTGTGTGTGTGTGTGTGTGTGTGTGTGCAATCATAAAGCATAAATGATACATTATAATTTATTACACTTAAACATTAAGGTTTAATTTACATCACATTTACTCATGAATGATCACATAATGAAAATAAAAATATCGGAATATCCAAAAGCAACCTTTATTATATATCCAAATCTCAAAATCAGCCTTTATTTATATTAATATATGAGGCTGCAAGTACAATAAAGACTATAAGGCTACAAGAGAGAGATCCAAATCAGGATTTTCTGCATCCACATCCCATTCTTTAGAAGGACCACTGTTGTATTGGGAGTCTCCTCCTACATAGTCGAACGACCTTAGTGCTCTTAATTAAATACACGTTACATACCCTAGTACCCTACATGATCTTGATTATTGGGAGTTTCCCCTGCATAGAGGGCTTGGTTCTCTTGAGTAAATACAAGTTCCATACCCTAGTACATGATAAAAT
>APFE031592092.1:10874-35355 GCA_000404065.3 Pinus taeda | reverse complement strand
AGTGAGATCTAAAATTCTACTTTCTCCATATGAAATCCAATGAGGGCGAAACCACTCTCAAACATCCTGAGTCATTTCATGGTAATGTTAAAAATTTAAGTAAAAGGATGAAAATATCCTTTTACTTTAAGAATTTAACATTACCATGAACTGCATATCCCTCAAACTTTCTGATGAACTGCATATCAACACTAGGGCAAAAATTCACTTTTATAACTTTAGACACGCATCTAGAAGCAACTAGAAGTCACTAACATACCCTAAAAATAAATTAAAAAACAAATTAAAACAAAACACAAGTTAATGAGGAAACGTGGGTCGTACGGCCGTGAAACGTGTTTCCGAGCATTCTGGCCATGTTTCCGTTTCGGGAAACGTGGCAGTACAGCCGGAAACGCGTTTCACGGCTGTACCAAACACGTTTCTGCATTTCGTACCAGTTTCCGTACGGAAACGAACCTCTGTACCACGTTTCCTGCAACATAGCTTACAACTGATGCAAGTGGTGGAAATAGAGTGGCACATCACATGGCTACAAGGTGGTTGTCAGGGGCTATTGGTTGCCGGTTGGAAGAAGATGAATAGGAAAAAAGCTCTCCTAGGGGTACCCACTTTTGGTGGGTAACATGCCGAATTATTGGGAGATCTAGCTAATTTCCTGAAGAGGCTGAATTCATTGAAGGCTGAATTGATTTTCAAGTGGAGTCAAACCTTGCTATTGTCGAAGCAAATTCCAGGTTCCAATAATCTATTCTTGCATGTAATTTCCATGATATAATTTAATAGAACTTGGCTGGAGATTTTCGTGTTTTATTCGAGTAAAATTTCTTTGTAGAAATTTATTAGCAGTGACTCCTTAATTTTGTTATGTGACACTTGCATGCAAAATATTTGAATAAATGTATGCTGTCAAAGTGTTTGATGAAAGACCTGAAAGGAAATTTGGGAATTTTTGCAAATTAAATCAGTAAGATTATTAGGGGAACATTACAATCCACCACTTTTAAAGACTAAATATCTATTACTAATGATAACCACAAGATCATGAATTCATTTACACTACAAACAGGTACTTATATTTCCCTATAAAGTACATCTGTCCAATTAATGTACACAATTTATATTCCTTTACTCATCCAAGAAAAAATCAAAACCAAAAATCTATTTTGCTAGGATAATTTACTACAAGTCGAACATGTGCAGGGCACATATCTGACTTGTAGGGAGGATGAATCCCAATGTGCTTCACACATGAGATGTAAAATAGTGTGACTGACAAAGAAAAGAAGGGAGACTTGTCCCATTTCACACATAAATTGAAATAAATTTTCACATAAACCCTAGTAAAAGGAAAAGTTCCTATGTGATCAACACATGGGTCATAGAAAAGTGTGCCCAATAAAGAAATAAAGGGGAATTTTTCCTTGTTTCACGTGGAATTTTTCTCAGAAAGCCTAGTAAAGAAGGAGAATGAATAACGAAGAATAGAGAACAAGATTGCATGCATTAGGTGAATCTACAAGCTGCCATCATTTTGCTATGATTATCATTTGCGCCATTTCACACACCTTCTAGCAGAAAATGTAGTAAAAAAGCATAACAGAGATGGAGAACAATGAACAAGGATTCTCAGAAAACAAGGGTAATTGGGGTTTGGGCATACAAAAAAGCCCTGCAACAAGAAAGACATTAAATAGGTTAGGCCAAATATCTATATATGCACACCTTAATAAATCCACAACCGGAACCCAACTGAAAGCTCATGTGGCCTATCTAAATTGGTAATGAGAATCAGGGTTGCGAACATCTCGATAACATCCCGATTTTATCTTGAAATCAAGATTTTTTGGCCTAGCCGATGTTTGCCGATTTTTGAAGATATTTTTATGGTATCTTAATTTTGCCGATGTTTGCCAATTTTTTACTGATATTTTCCCAATTTTTACAATTTTTTGGTTTTCCAGACCCTTGCCGATTTTATCCCAATGCCGATGTTCGCAACATTGATGAGAATAGTTTGGTATAGTTAGGAAGCTGGAATGAAAATAAAGGACTGTGCTACAGGTAGACATGAAAAGAAGATATGGTTATTTACAAAGATCTCTTCAATGCTATTAATATTTAAAGTTTAAACTTCTCGGGCATTCTTGGTAATGAACATAACATCATAAATTTACAAATTTTCCAACCAGGAATATATTCTTATCCCCGTTCAACAGTTATAGCTGCAACACATTAAAACAAAAACCATTCTGCAAGAATGCACAACATAGAATAATGTTTTGTAACTTGTTACACCAAGCCAATGACATGCTAAAGGCCAAGGCCATGGAGACCTGTGGATAACATACCTGATATAAGACATACTTAATTAGTGGATCCACTTGCAGGTCCCGCTCAATTTCAAAAATGTGCTCTTTCCACTGTCATTCCATGGTGACATCCTTAGTACAAACACATATCCAAGCAGGCAAACTATAAATGTTGGAATAGAAGACAGAACAGAAATGCTTACTGGGCAATATCTCTTCAAGAATAATATCTCTCCACTTGGATCAACGTCATTCCTCAACTTTATGCAGTCAGAAACAAATGAATGTGCAGGCAACCAAGATTTCGTATAATGACACAACATCTGAAAATAAAAGTCCAAACACTCAACCACTGGAGAAGAGCGGCAAGAGGCATTCTTTGTAATGTAAAGACATGAAGCGTTACAATGTGATTAGTGTAAGCTTAAGACATATCATATCACTTTAGTGGCAACATATATTCTGAGAAAACTTTAGTCTGAAGAATTAAAAAGATCATTGCAAATGCACCCAACATATTTGCATATGGCCCATGACTAAGAACGATATATATTTTTTATAACTGATTCAGTATAGTTCCACTTCAGTCGTAGGTGCACCACTTCCGAATAAGTCACAACAACAGACTCTGAAAGCCAATTCCTGTTCACATGTTCACAGAGTTGACAGCTCAACACTTTGTTAATGTTAAAGACCCAGCTTCCAGGCCAGCATGTGTATCCTTTTACAAGCTGTTTTTGCTTCCTTGAGTTGGTCATATGTCAGTCTTCACAGGTTGAACCCGTGGTCACATTGGAATGTAACTATGGTATTAGTTTGTTTTTTTCTTTAATGTGCCTCCTTAAACCCAGTAGCATCATTACAACTGACCCAAGACATTGGGCAGCACAAGTGGGTTGCTTGCTTGGGTGAAACAGTGCTAGCAGAAATAACAATTAACATAAGAGTTGATGTTTTATAGCTAAGGAAGGTCTTCTACACTAGCTTGGTGTCTTAACATGTAGAAGAACTTTGATTGCCTCTTTAGATGTTTACTCAGTGGAGTAAGTGACTTCATTATTTATTTCCTAAGATTAACCTTATGAAAAGTACAATAATTAGAGTAATTAGTTATCGTGGACTATTAAACAAAAGTTCTAAGGATAAATAATAAAATTATTTAAGTGACTTAGATTTAATCTCAGCCATTGATCTCGAGAGAGGCTTAGGACCTAATTGTAACCATTGAGATTAGGGTTAGGAATTATCTGCCTAAAGAAATGATAAAAGTGAATCTAATATAGAGGTGAAGAAACCATCATGTATTGTTACCACTCAAACTAGCAAGGGTCCTAGGAGGGGATCCTATAGAGCAACTTCTAGGCTATAGAGCAACTTCTAGGTCAAGTGGCAACAATGGACAATAGCCCACTGTCACTTCAGCTATAGCTCTCTACTCTTTAAAGACCTTCACCGATGGGAGGAGACCCAATATAGGAGGGATCACAAGGATGAATATGTCAATGAATGGGTGGAGAGTGATCCCTAAAACCTATTCACAAGAGAGACTCAATTGAATACCTTACTTGCTTAAGAAGCAAGGTGATGGGCTCTCTGGGAAGGGTTAAGAGGATGCTGAAGCCTAGGTTTGAGGAATATCCCTTGACAAGAAGCTTCCTCGACCTAAGAATCATTGTGGAGAAATAGTTTCCATCCAATACTTGTGGAATTTGAGTTATAAAGTTATGGGACCACAAAGAACCAAAATAAACCCAAACTAGGTCAAGGATGTGGAGTTGATCAACACTAGAGGGGCTTGACCTATTTAGGGAGGAGAATAGGATCAAAGCACAAATTTTCTTTTGAAATACAAATGCAATGACCCAAGCGAGGACACTAACCCAAATCAACCTAGGGAGAGAGATCGTCTCATGGCTAGGGCTTGCTATATATCAGGATTCCACCGTCAGATTTGCCTCAAATTTGGAGGACCTCTTGAGAAAGCCCCAGCACAATAGTACACCAAATTCCACAAAATTTAGATGGCTACAGGGAATTTTGCTTGATGCCATAGGTAACCCTCTAGGGTTAGGCCCAGAATTGGGAAAAGTGAAGAAAAGAGAGGTAAATTTGACCACCAAGGAGATGCAAGGATCAATGCCTTGCTTCTTGGGCTTAATGGAGTCAACATACACCCAGATCGAGAATTTTCATGAGCTAAGGAGCCCTAGATGACTTTCGCTAGCTTTTCAAGGTGCAGCAACAAGGTAATTTAGGGATTTATACTTCAAATTGTAAAGGAGATGAAGTTTCTAGGGCTTTCAACCTATGAGGTGCCTCTATGAATATTCACCCACTCCCTCAAAGAACAACACATGTATTAAATCACTTATTCAAGGTTTACAGGAGGTTTTCGCATTACTTTAACCGATACAAGAACAATGATAACAATAACATGCATTTAACAAGTAAGATAACAAGAATAGCATTAAAATTTCACTTACATGAGAGAGAAAGAGTATATCCATTCATCAACTTCGCATTAGAAAGAAGCTCCAAAGACAATAGCGAAAATCCAAACATCATAGTGCATCCAAAAACTCCAAAAATTTCATCCCAAAAACAAGTGCGAAAATCTCTCAAGTAATACTAATCCAATCCAAGTGATAATGAGAGGAATGAATGAGACTCTCATCTTTTTATATCCTTCCTAAAGAGTTTGATTTGCCTAATTAGGCTTACTTAAGCCCCAAATAATAAAATAATGTGCAATAATAACATCCCTTGGTAACAAGCTCACCAAGATAGCTCCAAAATAGAAAGATAAGCCTCTCAAGAGGGAAAAATAGTAAACATAATGAGTCGTTGGGCCATTGAGAAGGCTTAATGGAGTCAAAGTGTGCCAAGGTGAGAGAATAGACTCCAAACATAATTAATAACGGGTTGGCCCCTTAATATCCAAGCAAGTCACATGTGGTGTCCCCAAGTGTGAAAATTCATTGTCTTGAATTTTACAACAGCAACCGATATTATTTCTTCTATTTGTTAAATTGATTACACAAATTATTTGCATTTGTGTACGGAAAATATTGAAACATATACACTACAGCCTACACAAATAAAAAAATTCAGAATATAAATGCAAGGAAAAATACTAGCACATACATAACCACAATAACACAGTTATTTTGGACAATCATCCCCGAAATAACCCAATGTGGGAATACCGGTGCAACAGATGAGGGTTTCTTTTATTAATCTTCAGCAATAATTTATGTACGAGATATAGATAGCCAAAATAGAGGAAGAATCATTGAGAGAAATTTACTGATGAATTTCTCACACTCCACATCGATTTTCTGCCCCGAAGAGGACCTTCTGCCCTTTCATTGTCCTTACTATGTCACCCCCCTGCGCAGTGCCTACATCACTCCTCTACACAGATGAACTACGTCCCTCCTCTATGCTACCCCATACAGATTTGTCGTGCACTCTCAAACTATTGTTGATGCCCTCTCTCCCACCTGCAACCCACTCTTTGTCTCGATTTTTTCTTCCCGAACTTCAGTCACTGAGAAAATTGAACTGCTTGAGCAACTGAGTATCTACCCTAGTGTATTCTCCATCTACTGATTGACTTCTTCTTATATCTTCTATTGGAACACCAACGGCCAAGATTAAAACATAATCAATGGCCTAGATTAATTACCTGTCGATCCGTGTGAGTTTCTAGATGATTCTCACCACATCTCAATTAATATTGATTAATTAACCATATTCCCTAAGTTTAGACTTAGGAAATAATTAAAAAAATGGTTAATAATCTAATTGAGACATTTTTAGGTAGAATTTCTAGAAACAATTTCTGGGTTTTGGAGAACTCATTCATTCTAGCCTCTCCACAAAGTTTCATGGCTAGAACACATTCGATGCTACAAAAACAAACACCAAGTGGGTGTGGGGGCACTATGACATCCTCATGGATCTCCAAGTGGATCGATAATGCCTGTAAACCATCTATAAGGGATAGGATGGTGACAAAAGCCCTTCCTTCGTCTCTCGCACTAAGGCACACCCTCATCTAGACCTTGGAACCTCTGCCGAGTGTGTGGTACAAGTGTGAAGTCGATTGGGCATGGTGATCCAGGTGCATCATCCTCATCCAAAAAGGTGGAACACGAGTAATCATTGAATGGTGTCGGGATCCATGAAGTGCTATTTGCTATGGTGGAGGCCCATGGCTCTCTATGCTCACCCTACAAGTGCCACTATGGCCCTCTAGTGGGCTTGGACCCCGTATAGGAAGACTGAACCCAAAATGGAGACCCATCTACAATTCTGCATAAGATCCAATGCATCCCCTTGCCTTCCAGTACAACAAATCATTAAAGTAATCAAGTAAAAGAGCTTACAAATCATGAAACACAAGTGGACACTTCATAATGGCATGCCCTTCCATAGTGGGCTTTGGCATGTACAAGTGTCTCCAAGCTTAATAAGGGGGTTAACCAATGACCCTATTAGGTGGTTTGAGCTTTTAAAGGGGGTGACATTTCCATCGTACATCCATCAAGTGGTAGGTGGCATGTGATATAATGATGGAATGAAGTGGGGATTAGGGGAAGGCTCCAAGCCACATACAATGGTGCAAGGGTAGCTCTAATAGGGGAAGCCCACACTTAGGTATATGAGTGTACGAGGGAACAATCGTGGTACATGAGTTACCTCAACCTTTTCTTTTCCAGCCTTCTTCATATGCCGCCCTTCCTTATATGTCTTTTGCCTTTGATTAATATTTCTTCATAACTGCTCGGGGCTCTAGGGAATGAGAGCATGATGTGTAGGATATAGCAGTAGATACCCCCTTTAAGGTGGGGCAATTCATTGCCCACCAGGGGTAAGGAAAATCATGGGTTCCTTAATGTGGAGAGGGCTCATCTAGGGCCCATAGGAACTAGGGTGATGGCCATAGATCAAGGGTAGAGCTCATGTCTGGCTTTTGCCCATATGCTAAATTTGTATGTCCTGACCATCTTTGCATTTTGTGGTGCATTTCTTGTTGAAAGTGGTCAAATTATCAACCTCTGGGGCATCATTCCAAGCTAACAAGCCTACATACTGTGTCACTTGTTTTTTATTATTGGTAGTTGTCTTGATGAAAAGAATACAATAATAACATAACGAAGAAAAGACCATAAGCTAAGAAGTAAAAGTATATCACAAGGAATTATCATGCAAACAAATATTTTAACTATCCATCCTAGATTTCTAAACATGGTATTAGAGCTTAGGTGTTGAAGTCAGAAAGGGGCATTCAAAGCAAGTTGACACACAAGAATCGAGCTTCATAGAAAGGTCAAGGCAAGTTGAAGAACTCCAAGCCATCCAATCAAGCATCCAAGAAGGATCATAGCATATTCAAGGGCTATCAAAGACAAGATCTTCAAAACCCTAGATCGAAGAAATCTACACCAACAAGAGTCTTGAAACCATTTTCAAAGAAGGAAGACTAAATCATTCGAGGAGGATCGTGAATCAAGCTCTCTCTTATCAATCTCTCAAGAAGCAAATCCTCTATCAACATCAAGATTAAGGAGGAAGCAAGCATCAATCTCTCAAGTAAGTCTATGACTATATATGATAATAACAAAATGTCTTTTTGCAAGGAAAGCAATAAATTGGTTGGGGCTGCAAATTTCCTTGCGTGGAAGAAAAGGACATACCTAAATCTTATTATTGAGAATGAGGTCATGGATCACATCAAGGGATCAATAACCCAGCCTCCAAATGAAGATCCTCAAGCACATGCCAGATTCATGAAGGGAGAAGTGAGAGCCCAAAGGATTCTTATAGAATCGAGAAAAGACTCTCTAATCCCATATGTATCAAAGTTGGAAATTGCCAAAGCTATATATGACAAATTTGTAGAGTTGTTTTCCGTAAGTACTGTGGGAGAAGTAATCTCATTAAGGCAAGAACTCTACAAACTGAAGATATACAAGGAAGATAGAATAGCCTCATACTTTATGAGGATATCAAAAATTCGAGATCAACTACAAGAGCTAGGAGAAGTCATGTCTGATAGAGAGATGACCACAGTGGTACTAAATGCACTACCGTAAGAATGGGGTAACTTCACTTCAAGTTTATATGTAAAGAAAGAGACTACTCCCTTTCAAAATCTATGGTCACTCTATAAGATCGAAGAAACCTGACTGGAGGCAAAGAAATTCAAGATCAATTACAAGAGCTAGGAGAAGTCATGCCTAATAAAGAGATGACCACAGTGGAACTAAATGCACTACCTTAAGAATGGGGTAACTTCACTTCAAGTTTATATGGAAAGAAAGAGACTACTCCATTTCAAGATCTATGGTCACTCTGTAAGATCGAAGAAACCAGATTGAAGGCAAAGGTTGATGTCAAACCAAATGAGCATAATCAAGCATACACTGTGATGGCAAGAAAGAAAGGAAAATTTGGAAAGTTCGGTCCTCAAAAGAAAAGGAAGAACATGGATAAGATAAGATTCTATGGATCTCAAGAACTTGGGCACTATAGAAGAGATTGTCCTAAACGTAGTAAGGACAAGAGGAATAGGGAAGAAGCCCATATTACTGAAGAGGTGAAAGAACCTGAGTCAAAGAAGTGTAATAATGAAGAAGTAAAAGATCTCTACTATGACTAAGATGATCTTCTTCATTATAAGGTACTTTTCACTTGTAAATTATAGATAGGTAGCAATTGCATTATGATAGAAGCATTAGAAGTAAGAGTTCGTGGCATAAGTAGTAGAAATAATGTCTAAAAGGAATTCTATTGAGTACAAAGAATAAGAGCTCTTGGAAACCTCATTGAAATCTCAAGTAATACTCATAGAAAGAAGTAGAGGTCATCATCAACTGGGATCATCATACAATAGTCAATAAAGAAACATCTATCGAGTGAGGATATGAAAGATCCTCAAAGTTTCTCTGATGGAATCCTCATCAAATGATTCACCAATCTAGAAAGAAAGCAAGAAGTTTCATCAGGAATTCCAACTCGTGGGATTCAAGCGATGATGGTATGATGACATAACAAGAAAGCAGGGCTAAAGGATGAAGTTCCTTTGTTCAAATAAAGTTGCTACAGGAAGTCTGGATGACCGGAAAGATGAGGTATGTATGCTTACATAGATTATTATGAAAGTCATATGCTTGCAGATAATATGATCACTATTTCCATCTTGGGAAATATGATCATGAGAAGAAGGGATCTCCTCTGAAAGATTGCAGAAAAGCATAAGTCACACTAGATGAAATCAACATAATATATTCTCTCGTGAATCATGAGGAAAGCTGACTAAAATTGAGGAACTCTAATTAGAAGCTCCTAGGAATGAAGTGTGTGAAAAGAAAGGAAGAGATCGTAAAATATGCAACAAAGGTAGAAGGCATTCAACATTCGAAGTCCAAGAAGAGTTGACTAGAATATCTCCCGAAAAGATATGAAGACTCCGATAGGAGTCAAAAAAAGATAGAGACCCTTGACAATGGATATTTATGGGAGATGTGTCAATCTGCATGCGGGACACTGATGCCTACAAGAAGATGTCATGATGAAAGACCATCATAAAGGTAATTTTGGTTCAAGTGTTCATTTCTTATTTTTGAACTAATATCTGGATGGGCTTATGTAGGACTGCCTAAGGGAAAATCTGTGGATAACTTCCAAGAGGACCATATTAAAGGATGTAAGATCCTTCCAGAAAATATGGCATGACGGCAGAATGACATAAAGCAAAGGCCAGATGGAAAATTTGATGGATCACTTTCCGATGAGGTACGTGTTGATTTCTGGTAACATCGGATGTGCTTTAAGTCTCAAATTTTGCAAGACGGCTTAGGCACATGTATTCCAAAGAACCCAGAAAGTGTTTTGGGAAATTCCACCCAGAAATAGTTTTATTAAAATAATTAATTATGTTTAAAGGCACCCTAAGTCTAAACTTAGGAAAATAAAATAATTAAAGGGTATTAATATAAACTATGGGTGTAACTTCTAGAAGAAGACGAGGATCAAGCAGAAATGTCTTAGCCATTGATTAGCTTCTAATCTGGGCCGTTGAATGTCAATGAGGAGATTATTTAAGGAGGTTTGAGGGTCACTTGGAAATACACACAGAGAGTTCAGAAGTTCGATTTTCTGAAGCAAAGCAGAGGAGCTACCAGGAGATTTTCGATAGTGGGATATTGCAGTGATGGGCAGGGATAGTTGGGTTCGAGTATCTTCTCCAAGACCCAAGATAAGTAGCAGAGAGAGGCAGGGAGACACCAGAAGGGTTTACGCAGGGCCAAAAGAGCCCACGCAGAGCTTGACGCTGAGCCAAAAGGGCTCATGCAGAGATAGCATAGTCATCCAGAGCAGAAGTCCGAGTTTTGTAGAGGAGATGACATTTCTTAGCCGAGTGGGCTGGAAACTGCTCTAGAAGGCAAGACATTTCCCAGTTGAACTGAAACAAAGCCTTTTGAGGCTGATGTAGGGCCTACGCAGGGCCAGTGCAGAGATAGCCGACTACAGTCGATTCAGCTGTCGGAACAGTCGAGACTTGCTAGGTAGAGTGAGGTAATCTCACTAAGTTTTTCTGCCAGTTTATTTCCCTGTAACTGGATTGTCGAAAGGGCATCTAGAGTTGTATTCAGAAACTATTGCTTAATAATATAAAACCTCAGCGTTGTTGCACTGGTTTCCCCGCATTGGGTTTTTCTAGGGACATTGTCCAAAAAATACTGTCACTTGTGTGGATTTTTCTCTATTGTTCTGTTCTTGTTTTGGGCAAAACAATTAATTGGTGTAGGTTGAAGTGTATTAGCTATTGATTTTGAGTAGCATCAGATGCGCTACAGCCTTGAAAATTGGTGGAGAGGCTAAGGCGCATGAGATCTCCAAGACCCGGAAATCGTTTGGAGAAATTCCCCCTGAATGAAGAGATATTAAAATAATTAATATTTTTAATGAGTTCCTAAGTCTAAACTTGGGAAAATAAAAATATTAATGTGCATTAATAAGAAATGGGTGAGAAAGTTCTAAGTGACGAGGATCAAACTAGTTCTAGTCTTAGCCACTGATTAGGGACTTAATCTCGGTTGTTGAATCGTCAACAGGAAAAGTATAAGAGGAGGCTTGAGAGTCAGTTGGAGACACACGAAGAGAGATCAAAGAATTCGATTTTCTAGGGCGAGGTTTGCTGAGGAAATCGAGTTAGTAATCAATTGTAGTGAGGGGCAGTTCAACAAGGGATTTCCATCCAAGGCTGAAGAATACATAGCAGAGAGGCAGTGAAGTGTCGAGAGAGACCGCGCAGGCCCTAGAAGGGATGACGCAGAGGACGCAGAGGTTCGTAGAGGCTAACGCAGAAGCTGTAGAAGCTGATGTAGAAGCCATAGAGGGCTTCAGAGGCAGCGTTTGGGAGATTTTGTGGGGCAGACTAGGAGCAGATCAGCAGATTCTGAGCCGAGAGAGGGTGACGTAGATCCTAAAGGAGTGAAGCAATTCCAGAGTAGTGATTGGAGCAACTTTCCCTGTCCAGCATAGGGAACAGTCGAAGTCGTTGTGGGGTTTGATCACCCGGTTGTTGATTTGTCACAATATCTGTCTCCGGATAGAGGTACTACTACCGAGGATATTCTCTGTTGGGTCAGCCATTTTTGGCATCCAAGTTGTATTCACGAAATCTGCCTAATAATACAAACCTTTCTATATGTTGCAGCGGTTTCCCACATTGGGTTTTTCCGAGGATGATTGTCCAAAAATAACGGTGTCCCTTGTGTTATTGTCTTAGTTCATTTCAGTGCATGATCTGTACATTTGTGAAGGTTGCAATAGTGTTTACTTCTATGTTTATGCAATTAAATAACTTGTTAATGTAAAGAACAAGTACGAGATTGTAAACCAGTAATTGCAGTGGGGGTTTCAAGAGAGAAGGGCTACCAAATCGAGATCTTGTCGTGGCAGAGAGAGCAGTGTTGAAACCTCAGCGTGATGAGAAGTTGGTGGGACACAGTCTTTTCTGCAGGCCATTTTGCTGGGCAGAAAGATGACAGAAGAGAAGGAAGAAGCACAGTTGAGGGAATTTTTCCTCAGTAAGACTTCCTGCCAAGAAGTCTGTTTTCTTATTGGCTGAGCAGCAACAGTAAGAACTAGAGAGGAGATTTTCGACATTTTTTAGTGGCAGAGATGGCAACCAGTGGATCGAGGGATTAGGATAGACTGGACAGAGCATCCAACTGTCATCTGGAAGGCAAGAATGTCATTCCTTCTAGATGAGCATGCCCTCAAGACATATGTCGACAACGTGGTGGCTATGCCCACAGATGCAGACCCGTTGAAGAAGTACCGAGTTGAGATGGCAAAGGCGAAAAGAATGATTCTCAACAGAGTGAAGGATCATGTGGTCTGTCACATTGCTAGCAGAGGGAGTGTTAAGGAGATGTGGGACACATTGTCTACGTTGTATCAAGGATCTTCCAAGCAGCGGAAGATGTGCTTAGAGCAGAAACTAAGATCTGCGCAGATGCAAAAGGGTGAGCGCATAGATTCGTTCGGGTTCCTCACGAAGCTTTAGGAGACCCACGATGAGTTATCTGCGGTGGAACCTACACCTCAAGGTTCCGAGATGGTGAGACTGGCCATGAATTCTGTCTCAAATGAGTAGCAAGTCTTTGTCAAGAGTATCCTGGGCAAGGAGACTTTATTGGATTGGGATGAGATGTGGGTAGAGCTCAAGCAAGAGGAGCTGAGGAGAGACTTGGTCAAGTGTAAGCTTGATGGAAGCAGCAGCAGTGGGTCGAAGCCCAAGGAGGAGGAGGATAATGCAACCCTCGAATCGAAGGAGCAGCAGGAGCAGCGAAGATGTGAGAAGGACGTCTCGAAGATAAAGTGCTTCAGGTGTGGTGAGATGGGTCACTACGCTACACAGTGTCCTCTCAAGAAGAAGGACAAAGATGAGAAGCATGATCTGAAGGCTGCTTCTGCGAAGATCGAGGAAGAGGAGTTCGCCATGACAGCCGAGATACCTCCAGGAGAGAGGTGGGTTGATTTGGAGCTGTAGTTCCAAAAGAGCTACAGATGGGCAAGATCCTTGAGAAGCCCACCTCTTGGATTAATTCCTTGCTACGAGATCCCAGATCAGAAATAGCAGGATGAACTAGTGTTGGAGAGACAGTTGCAGTGGCTAGGAGTGCTAGAGACTAAGCAACACAAAGCAGATTTGGCAGCAGTGCAGATGGCATAGAGAAGTAGTCAGCAATGTGGATTCAGAGGGTCAACGCAGAGACTAGTAGTAGTCAGGCTCCAGCATTCACATGGCATCATACTGAACACAGTTAGTTCAGTAATTTGGGATGTTTTTCCGTTGTTGGAGTAGCAACAACAGTTTGCAATGCAGTGGCAGTTGGCAGTGGCAGTACCAGCAGCAGCACAGATGCAGAATTTCAGAGGGAGTTGTAGTACAGATGCAGTATTGACAGTGGCAGGGTTAGTAGCAGTACAAATGCAACATTTGCACGTGGTTGGTGGACAGCATGTCAGACATCAACAACGCAGAGAATGATGATATGAAGTTAGTGTGATGCATCAGTGGGAGGCATTGTTAGAGCACATTCCTCGCTAAGAGGGAGTGTTGATTTATGGTAGCATCAGATGTGCTCTAAGTCTCAAATTTTGCAGGAAGGCTTAGGCCCATGTATTCCAAAGAACCCAGAAAGCGTTTTGGGAAATTCCACACAAAAACAGTTTTATTAAAATAATTAATTATTTTTAAAGGGGCCCTAAGTCTAAACTTAGGAAAATAAAATAATTAAAGGGTATTAATATAAATTGTGGGTGTAACTTCTAAAAGAAGACGAGGATCAAGCAGAAATGATCTTAGCCATTGATTAGCTTCTAATCTGGGTCGTTGAATGTCAACGAGGAGATTATTTAAGGAGGCTTGACTGTCACTTGGAAATACACACAGAGAGTTCACAAGTTCAATTTTCTAACGCAGAGCAGAGGAGTTGCCGTGAGATTTTCAATAGTGGGCTATTGCAGTGAGGGGCAGGGATAGTTGGGTTGGAGTATCTTCTCCAAGACCCAGGATACGCAGTAGAGAGAGGTAGAGAGACACCAAAAGGGTTGACATTGGGCCAAAAGAGCCCACGCAGAGCTTGACGCTAAGCCGGAAGGGCTCACACATAGACAGCGCAGTTATCGAGAGCAGAAGTTCGAGTTTTGTAGAGGCGCTGACATTTCTGAGCTGTGAGGGCTAGAAACTGCTCCAGAAGGCAAGACGTTTCCCAGTTGAACTAACGCAGAGCCTTTTGAGGCTGACGCAGGGCCTATGCAAGGCCAACACAGAAATAGCCGAGTACAGTCGGTTCATCTGCTGGAACAGCCAAGACTTGCTGGGTAGAGTGAGGTAATCTCACTAAGTTTTTCTACCTGTTTATTTCTCTGTATCTGGAATGTCAAAAGGGCATCCAGAGTTGTATTCAAAAATTACTACTTAATAATATAAAACCCTCAGAGCTGCTGCACTGATTTTCCCACATTGGGTTTTTCCGGGGACATTGTCCAAAAAATACTATGTCACTTGTGTGGATTTTTCTCTATAGTTTTGTTCTTGTTTTGCGCAAGTTAATTAATTGGTGTAGGCTGCAATGTATTAGCTTCGATATTTGTTGTAGGAAACAATAAATAATTTGTTTCAGAAATTAACAAATAGGAGAAGTTTAATTAGTTGTTGCAGTAGTAGATTCGGGTGAGGATTCTCAAATTTTCACAGTAAGGACATGACTAACTCATGGATGAAAGTGATGGATGGTATGTGCCCTATGAAGGTGACCCAAAAGATGAAGACTCCATGACAAAAGAAATTGATGACGTCAAAGAAGAGAGGAGTTCTTCAAGCCACTGGTTGTTCCACATGAGGAGTTGTTGTAGGTCCCTAGTTAAGAGGGAGATTGGAAAAGAAGTTCTTACTTGGATGAAACTTGGAAATTCCTAAGCCAAGTGGGAGCTTAGGTACATTCCTTTTTGGTAGGAATTAGTACATTCCTTATTGGAATATGACCTCCCTACATGAGAGGGGGAGATAGACATGTCATTCTGGCCTTAATGTTCTATCTGCACTTTACTTTATGTACATGTGATTGCTAATCTGTGGAATATAATAAGAAAAAGAAGCAAATTGTTATAAACATAGAACATACCATAACTTAACACCATGACACAAACCCTTGACTCTAGCATCCTCTCAAGAACCTTGTCACTAACCTTGATGCTCTGCCTCTTCCTTTCCTCACCTTTCTTCTTGATCTTGAACTGCTCTCCTCGGTTTCTACTTAGAGAAACTCAGTCTCTATTCTTCTTATTGCTCCTCCCCGACTTCCCTAGAGAATCTTGGTCTCTAGGTCTTTGCTTCGGCTTCCCAGAAGAATCCTTCTCTTGTTGCCCCAGAAGAAACCTCTCCTTCGCTTGCCCAGAAGAAACTTTGCTACCCCAGAAGAAACTTCGCTGTCCCAGAAGAAAGTCCTCTTCGCTGATCCAAAATATCCTTTCTTCGCTGCCCCAGAAGAGTCACTTTCACTGCCCCAGGAGAAATATTTTTGCTGCCCTTACTTTGCACTTCTCTTTTGCACCCTTTCTTGGCACTTCTTTTTGGACCGAATTCAGATTGAATTGCTTACTTTGAATGGAGGTTGAGTTAGGCTATATATACACATTTTCACTGGGTCTTTAGGCCGACTTGACAACTGGAGTTTAGGCCAACTTATTCTAGCTTATTCCTTCATCGTTGTAGGCCGACTTGAAGAAGATAGATGACAAGTTCTTGGAGGATACCTTACATAGACAATATTGACCTTTTACAAAGCGTAGCATGACTTCATCTACATGACAATGACTCTAATATTTTATGATTAGATGACAAATAAATCCTAAAGACTCTCAATGGGAGTCTTGACTCAAAAATAAAATCCTTGCTCATGACACCCATGAAGCCAGTCAATAAAATAATTTCATTTTTCTTATTTACATCTCATTACATAAAACCATATTTACATGTCATTATGAAGTCAGAACCTAGTTACCTTTTTCAACACGTTTCCCACCAGGGGTTGGGACAATCATGGGTTCCTCAATGTGGAGGGGGCTCATCTAGGGCCCAAGAGAACCAGGGTGATGGCCATAGATCAAGGGTAGAGCTCATGTTTGGCTTTTGCCCACGTGCTAAATTTCTATGTCCCGACCATCGTTTGCATTTTGTGGTGCATTTCATGTTGAAAGAGGCAAATTATCAACCTTTGGGGCATCGTTCCAAGCCCGACCCAAGGTATAGACAAGGGTAGGGGGAGGTTGACCCTTTATGGACTCAGTGGGCAAATGTGGATCCAAATGGGAAAAGTGGTAAATGGGGTTTAAATGAGTGGAGGGGAGTGATGTATATGGTCTCGGGAAGAGGGACCATGTAACCAAATTCGGGATTTCCCATTTAGTGCCAGCCCTAAAGAAAAAAGGTAGTAAAGGAGATCCCAGGGGACTAGGATACAAGTCTAGGTAGAGGAGACAAGAGTAAAGACCTAGCCCACTTTTTCAGTCATATCCCCCCACCAATCCATTCCCAAAAGTGTCCATGATAAGTAAACAAAATTACTCAACTATACCAATGAAAAGTCGTACCTTCAAGGTCGGGAAGCTCACCTTCAAATATACGATCATAACAGATAGGAAAAGGACCACATGGCTGGCTCAGGTGGCGAAGATAGTGGCACATCCAGCTATCTGGTGGCTACAAGGGATTGTTGGCCACCAGCTAAGGACCATCTAGGAGAAAATTTTCTCCTATGGATACTACCCATAGGTGGTGGGTAACATGTACTTTTGTGAAAAAAAAATTCTCAAGAGGAGGATGAGGCACTCTAGTTGATTAAAGAAGATTGAGGAGAAATTGTTGGGGGAGATTTTCGGAGAAATTCAAGGCAAGTTGAGTAGGAAGAGAAGGATCGAGTTGAGGGGCCGATTTGTTTTGGAGGCTAAGTTATTTCTATAATGTCCTCAATGGATTAATTGCCCACGGGAGAATGAAATAGCATATCCAACCCCATAGGCCATAGTCTTGATAAAGGGCGAAAACCCAATTTTCCAATGTTCTGGGGCAACATTGGGTAAATTTTGGGGTAACTGGGACAAATCACCCAAATTGGGGGTTGCAATTACAACCCCTCACATTTGAGAAAACCCACAAGGGAATCTATAAACAGAGTTAAAATTATTTTGTCATCATTGATTTGGATTGGAATATCTATGATTTTCTTGAGCCTGAGGCTTTGAGGGTTTTAAGACCCCTTCCTTTTGATTAGCTTAGGTGGTGGTCATCCCACCCTATCTAATCTTTTTGTCTAGTTCGATGGAGCTAATCCCACCCTACCTAGACACATATAGTTTCCTTGTTCTAACACAACAGAGCATTTTGAAGAAACTCGGTTCTATTCTGGTTAGTAAAGGAGGACTCTCTGTGATTGTGTTGAACAACAACTGTTAATTTTAGGTATGTTCTGTGCTTAGAGCAATTTACTTCAATTTTTCATATTAGCCCAATAACAATATTCAGATTAGCAATCACATCAGCATGATAGTTAAGTGCAGATAGAACATAGACATAAACAGCAGAAGACAAGCCAAGACAAGAGGACACAAGATGTGGCACCAGCCAGGGACAAACCCCAATGTGGGGAAACCCTTGATCAATTCTTCTTATATTCTTCAATAGTTCAGCAGAGAGAGAGAGATAGAGTACAATGATTGAAGTCAATACTTGACTTGCCAAATAGAAGATCAGGCATCAGAGGTCTTCACTATGAAGATGACACAATGACGTAGCAAATCTGATACCAAGGACTGCAATTCTGAACTCAGGTGAGGGCATACGTATTCTTCAACTGGTTCTCCAAGGTGATTACACCACCATGCTGCTTCTTGCTAGCTGACTAATCCTCAATGCAATACTACCAACCCTTGACAATGGCTCTGTCCATCTCTTATTCCAGCAGCAACATACAACCCTCCAACAGTCACTAAAGTAGCCTTTAATCTCAACAGTATTTATGCTGATGATCTGGGCATATATAAGCCCTCAAACAATCATACGAAATACTTGACTGTGGTGTTATGGCCTGCGGCTTAACACAGTTTTCCTGTAGCTTCCAGGTAGTGCTAGATACCCCAACAGATCTGATCCACTGCTCCTTTAACTCGGCCTTCTTATAAGAATAAACCAGCCTCACATAGTCACAAAAGGGATGCCCAAAAAGTCCCTTAATTCGTGCCTCTTTCACGCTGTTAGCAGGGTTCCTTTATGCTGTAGCTAGGGCTCTTTTCTTGCTACAGATAGGGCCTCCTCAGACCTGCGGCTAGGGCTTCTTGACTGTGGATTTAGACCTCTTAGAACAGCGGATTAAAGCCCCTCTTGACAGTGAGTCGTAACACCGAATTGAAGCCTCTTTTGACTGTGTATAGCAGCCTCTATTTGACTGTGGCTCGCTGCAAATAGGAGCATATCTGAACAGTGGATCAGGGCTCCTCTTTACCAGCGAAATAGGGCCTCCTTATTACTGCGTATAGGTCTTCTAAAGCACCTTCACAACTGCGGCTAAGACTTCCTTTAGACCTGCAGCTAGAGTACCTTTGGACAGCAGCTAGGACTTCTCCTTCAGCTGCGTAATAGACCTCCTTTACTGCGGCTAAGACTTCTTTCCTTGAGGACTGCATCTAGGGCATCATTAGACCTTCCTTGACTGCGTATGGGAGCCTTCTCCTTGACTGCATCTAGGGCTAGGGTTAGATCTCCTTTAGGACAGCATAGAGGGCATCTCCTCTAGACCTCTCCTTCCACCAAAATCCCAAACAAGTGGAGAGTGAGATCACAAGAGATGAGTGACAAAATGACTTGAATACCTCTTCTATTTACAATAAAACGTTGAGGATAAGTGGGGGTAATTTGGTTGCTGCCCGACCTTGACAAATTGTCAAGTAACACAAATAAATTCAATCTCCATGAATACATGTCGGAATCGGATGATCTTTAGATCAATCTTACACCTCTCGATGAAAGGAATCCAAGAAAAATATCAGTGGCCATAAATAAGAAGACCCACATGAAGTTTGGCCCTAGTTGCCAATTTTAATAACCTTTGTCTCAAGCAAGTGCAAATTTAATTTTAAGGAATCCTCTCCAATTGTCCTGAACAGAAGCCACAAAATTCAACCTCATAAACAACAGAAGCAGTGAAGTTTGTCTGCCAGCAAAATTTGGAGGTCGCATGGCCGCAACCACAATCATAGGCCACAACCGCAGGGACTGCAAGAAGTTCAGATCCCATGTACAGTGAAATCGGAACAGCATGGATCCCCTATACAGTGAAGTTAGAACTCGATGACTCTCTAAGCAAGGAAAAGATTCATTTAAGGACAATCTGAAGTTGTTATGGACAGCAGAGGTGTAGAAGTGTTGAGGTTGGTCTGCGAATTGCAGAGCCATATCCGGGAGGATTGTTTTGAACAGATTAAGGCCACAGCGAAGAAAGCCAGACCTGTCTGAGGCTACTCAACCACAACAGATTAATAGTTGGCCCTTCTTGGGTTGCAGCTAATCCACAGAAGGACAATCGAACCCTACTCAATGATGGCATAACAGTCCAGGGTTGATTCTGGGGTAGCAACCGCACTGCCATTATAGGATACCAGTTATTTCTTGGCCACCTGTTTCCATATGAATCCCTGCAATAGACAAGGTAATCCTATGCCTAGAATCCTCTATGGTACCTACAGGAAGAAGGCTATGTACCTATAGAAATAGAATAGTAGCTAAATTGGGGTCTTGAAAAGGAAAAAGGAATCTCTTTTCATACATCTAATGCCGAAGATAAACACCAAGACAACCACATTATTTCTAGCATAAATTGTGAGAATTTCTGAATCTACACATCAGAAATTCTACTGCAATCACGGGTTTATCATCTCCTACTTATTCTTTGCATTCTTATTTAAACAACGATAAAAACACTATTGCAGACTACACATACATACAAATCATAAACTGAAATAAAATGAGACAATCACACAAGGGACACTGTTATTTTTGGACAATCGTCCCCGGAAAACATAATTCAGGAAAACCGGTGCAACATATAAAGGGTTTGTATTATTAAGCAGATTTCTGACTACAACTAGGGTGACAAATCCGGCTCACCCAACAAAGAATAAACCAGGCAGAAGTACCTCTCTTCGGAGAAAGATATTTTGGTGAATCCAACAACTAGATGATCAAACCCCACAGATGACCCTGTTGTCCCCAATGCTGGGTAGCGATGGCTGCTCCAAACTTTGTGTTGGGACTGTGTCACCTCCTCTAGGCGCTGTGTCACCCTCTCAGTGAGCCTCCCTTGCTTAGAAAATCGATATGCCGAACTGCTCTTTGTGCCCCACAGAAAACCCCAACGCTACCTCTAAGGACCTGCGTTAGCCCCTCTGGCTTCTGCGTCGCCCTCTCTGGAGTTGCGTTGTCTCTCCTGGTAATGCTCTGCCTCTCTGCTATGTATTCTCAGCCTTAGAATGAAGTCCCTCTACCGAACTGCTCCTCTTTCTACAAATCAAATCACTGGCTCGATTTTCTCAGCAAACCTCACCCCAGAAAAATTGAACTCTTTGATCTCTCCTCAGCGTATCTCCAACTGACCCTCAAGCCTCCTCTTATAATTTTCCTGTTGATGAATCAACGACCGAGATTAAGTCCCTAATCAACGA
The DNA here is from genome assembly GCA_000404065.3 of Pinus taeda. Classification (NCBI taxonomy): domain Eukaryota; kingdom Viridiplantae; phylum Streptophyta; class Pinopsida; order Pinales; family Pinaceae; genus Pinus; species Pinus taeda. The sequence continues at coordinate 14,242 of APFE031592092.1, read as the reverse complement.
CTAAGATTTTAACATACTTGATCCTCGTCACTTAGAAGTTTCTCACCCATATTCTTATTAATACCTATTAATATTTTTATTTTCCAAAGTTTAGACTAAGGAACCCATTAAAAATATTAATTATTTTAATAACTCCTCATCCGGGTGGAATTTCTCCAAACGATTTATGGGTCTTGGAGATCTCATGTGTTCTAGCCCCTCCACAAAATATCGGAGCTAAAACACATCCGATGCTACATAAAATCAACAATCCCTCTTAGTGAGACATGTGCTCTAGCAACACTTCACCATGGAAGCATTACACTGATCTACTGCATCGATCCTCTGTGCTGTTGATGTTTAGCCTGCTGCCCTTCATCCACTGCACCAATGCTTCCTGTACTGCTGCCCATGACTTTGCCACCTTCACTTCTACATTTGTACTACAACTCCCTCTCAAAATGTTGCCTCATGTTGTCCATAGCACTGCTACTGCGAACCGCTGCACTGCAACTTAGTTACAGAGAAGTAAACAACTGAAACTTCACCCAAACACTGGCATGCTGGTCAGTCTTGATGCCCCGTGATGCTGAAACTACTTCTGTTGCTAATCAATGATGACCCTCTGCTGGTGCTACGCTGTTGCAAACTGCTCTGTGCCTCTCGCACTACTATAACATCCACTGCGCTGCCTCAGACTCGTGCACTCTAGCAATGCCATTGTTGCTCCATCACACCTCGCTCCAACCGACACTCGTCATTTTGCTACTGTCGTTAAGGGCTCCCGTAGCTGTATGTGATCCAAGAGTTTGGGCACCTCAAGGATCCTGTCCCCTTATGTAGTCCTCTCGAATACAACTCCATGTCGCCCGACCTCTTCTCCAAAGGCGCATGAGCACTCATGGCACAATTGTCATCCTCGTCTTCCTTGTCAGCTTTTGCTGGAGCAGCCTTTGATTTAGAAGCCTCCCCCTTGCCCTTCTTTTGGGGGCACTGAGTGGCATAATGTCCCAATTCCCCACAATTGAAGCACCTGACCTTGGTTACATCCTTCTTCTTTCTCTTTTGTGGCCCTTGTTGTCCCGTTGATGTGAGAGTTGCATCCTCCTCCTCCTCCTTGACCCAGGCTCCCTTGCCGCTACTCCCTATCTTGGTCAACCTCCTGAGCTCTTCTTGTTGAAGAGCTTCCCACATCTCCTCCTAATTGGGGAGAGTCGCTTTGCCCAAGATACTTTGGACAAAAGTCTCCTAGTCCTTGGTGACTGCATTTAGGGCAGTCCTGACCATGAACTCAAGATCTGGTGTAGACCACATGGAGATCAACTGGTCACGAATCCCTTGCAACCTGAGAAGGAAGGGATCGATCTCCTCTCCCTTCTGCATCTGGTACTATCTCAACTGATTTTCTAATAGCATCTTCCGTTGGACTCGAGAGCCCTGGTACAAGGTGGTCAGTTCCTCACACATCTCCCTAAGTGTTTCCTTCTCAGCAATATGTGGTATTACATGATCTTTGACCTCGTCTAGGATCATGCACTTGGCCTTAGTTCGGGCCTCCTTGTACTTCTTCATCCGATCAACGTTGACCAGCACAACAACTACCTTCAAGGCATAGTCCTTGATGCGATGTTTGTCTAGGATTGCCAGGATCCTAGCCTTCTAGATGACAAAATTGGATGCTCCATCCAATCTGTCCTGATCCCTTATTCATTGCCATCTTTGCTCCAAAATAGGACTAGTTTTCTTCTCCCTCTCCTGCTGTCAATCTAGCAAGACTTGGATTTGGATTTCTTTGGCGCAAGGAACCCTCTAAGGAACAAGCTCCTCCAAACTCCCTCTGAATCTCGATTTCCTTCTCGGAAATCCACTGGCCAAATGTCGAAGCACTCCTCTCCAATCCTCCTTTGCGCTGCAACTCGGATCTAGTGACTCCCTGTAACTTGGCTCTGTCTCCACAGACATTGTTCTGCATCAACAGCAACAACGTCCCACTAGCTCCTCAAATCGAATCTGCATTGCTCCCCTAGCCCCGACAACTGAAGAATCTGAGCTCCTTTGGCTCTGCGCAATCACTGCATGAGCTGGACCAACTCCTCCTGGCCACTACATCAGTCCTTCATGGTCCAGAAAGATGACGTGGCTCTGCGTGAGCCTAATCTGTCCCTCTCTTCTTCTGTGCTAGCCTGGACAGCTGACGCAGTTACTGCGAGGGCTCCTCCCAGCTACTGCATCACCCTTACCTGGCTCAGAATGTTGATGCAAGCTCTGCATGAGCCTTTGTGTCGCCTCTTCTGCACTGCGTCGCTCAGCCTTTTGCATCTTTGGCTCTGGAACAACGTTGTCACTCCCTAACTCTAGTGAATTTCTCCTCCCAATCACCAAGTGATTCCCAACTCCAAATGCTCCACAAACTCCGAGTCTCAGGAAGTGCACAGAAACTACTAGTAAACCCCTACACATGCCCAAATAGGAGTAATTTAGCTCTCCAAAATGCCACACCCTCAGCCCTGCAAATCGCTCAAGGAAAATGTAACAGCCCCTGGTTGATTTTCCATGTAAATAAATAAGACCAAAGTCATGGGACACATATTCAAAGCTGAATGGTGGGGAAAACATTATAGTGGGCATCATTTATGGTTTAGGAAATTGGCAAAGGCAAAGAGGCAATAAATGGCATTTAATTATGAAAATATGGGAAATTAGGAGAAACGAAAGGTGAAGAGACACAAAATTGCATCCAAGGGAAATTACAGGGAAACTGAAAAAAATGAAAAAAAATGAGACGTCAATGATAAAAAGGCATCATAGAAATAATTGCTAGCTTTTTGTCAGTCTTAGCTTTACTCTCGTTGACCACTACGTGTCAACTACCCATAGCAGTACACCCCCTTTTTTTCGCAGAAAGGGACAACGCTGGATCGACATGACCGTGCCATTCGACTGCCATCATCAGCCCGATCATGTTATGTTGTAAACCCAGTTTGCATGTGTAAATTATATAAATAATCTTAGCAGATATGAGTCATGTATGTAAATTGCCTAGGCAAACCTAATTTTCTAGTGATAATCTACGTTCCAGAACGTTTTTTGTCTCACCGATCCATGATCAACAGAGTTTTTCTTCAGCTTAACCCTAAGGACGGAATGAATTTTGTCATTAGAATCATAGGGGAATCCTAGTGTGTTGATCTGCTAGACTATATTTGGTCGCAGAACTGGGTGGTCTATGAGGATCTATGTCAAATGGATTTTCCTCCTTGAGATGTAAAATTGTAAAAGTCATGATGTAAAGTGTCTTGAGGGTTAGAAAATGTTTTAATCCCCTCATAAGTCCTAAGTCCTAGGTCCTAGGTAATTTTTCGTAAGGCTAAGTTCGAGGATCCAAAAAA